>JAWQRN010000266.1:0-32630 GCA_033557685.1 Sperchopsis tessellata
ACTGCTGCAAGCGCAAAACGAAGCCTATGAGGAAGAAGAAGGATTAATATATGGTGCTGGAATCGCAGATTAATCGGAGAGCATTTTACATTATTGTTAACTTCCTTAAATTTCTACTTTTCGGCAAAAAAAATTTCAAAGGCGTTTTTCTCAAAATGACTTTTTTCACATTTGCGGGAAGTGTAACTCAAAAAGTAATGAACCGATCATTGTGAAAATTGATAGTATGATTCTTTATGAAATTTCGAAATATATGAACCAACTTTTGAGATGATATCATGATTTTAAGGGTATTTTTTTTGCATTATTAGCGAAAAAAAATTGTGAAAATTGAAAATTTTTCCAACGTCAGAAAAAATTTTTAATTTTCATTATCTTCACCTGCATTGAGGTTCATATTCTTTGATTTCAGATGAAAATTGGAATTGGAGAACTCTACTTACGACCTTCAGCGGACATCAATGAGTAACTTTGTTATTTTTGGCTGAAATTATTCAAAAAAATTAATAAAAGTTGTTCGAAATATGTATAAAATGATGTAAAAATTTGATTGAATTCTAATTAATTCTTCCCACCTTAAAAAAAATTATAAAAAATCAGTGAAAATGAGCCTCCTAATGTGGTTTCCCCCCTTAAGAATATATAAATTTGTGTCATAACTCAAATAATTTTGTATATTTTTATATTTTCGACTATGCCACTATAACTACCTTTAAAAGAAACTATGAGAATATCTAAAATGTTCTGTTATTCCTCCTTGACGTACTATGCTCTAGAAAATCTTATGACTTTGCTCCTGTTTACTCTTCAGGACATTTTAATGACATCTAGCCTTATCAAATGTACTTATCTGGATAAAATTTGTGCGTTTATCTACTATAGGCAAGTTAATTTATTCAAGTGAGCAGGCATTTTCTAAAGATATGAAACGTAGTGGCTATATGATAGTACGGTTTTGATCGATTTGCCGTATGGAAATTAATTGTGGACTATTTATGGGAGTCAAGTGGCTATAATATAAAAAAGCTAATAAAAATGTAGTTTAGTAAAGAATAATACTCACCAAATATGCACTAGCCCATACTACGCATCCTAGCAAAACACCATCGCCGATACGTGAATTATCCAGTTCTTCATTTAAAGAAAAATTTATAAAAGCTGTAGTAAATGGCATTAAAAGTCCGCAAAGTGTATTAAAAGTCAAAATTAACAAAGACCAACCAAAAACATTATTGAAAAGTTCCACTATATCGCATAGAATTGTATAAATTTTTATTATTCTTCTAACTGAATCAATTATCATCACTGAATATCGTCTTCTTTTGGGTACATTTGATACATCCACAGTATCCTTAAAAATATTCTTCAATAATTCGTTGACATATTTGAACCTTCGATTTAATGATACAACGAAGAAATTTACAATCATGGTGAAAACTACTATTTGATACATTTGAAAATAACTTACAAGATTAAATGATAGCAATCGTATACCGGAAAATTTTATCCACATGTTAACATCACACAAAATAACCCCAATTAAGATGATGTGGGTTATCAGTATAACTATGAAGATTTTCCGGCTATTTGCATTGCTTCCTATAAATGTTTGATTAACTTTGGAAAATAATATTAAGAGTGTTTTTATGTCCTCGACATGAATATATGACATAGATATGATGTTGAAGATGCTTAAGAAGGATACTGAAATATGTAGGATAGTATTAATAACATTTTCAACAGGCTTCAATACAGCATACACATAGTGGATGCGACTAATGTAACATATCGTTGAAATTACAAAAAAGAAAATAATAAGAAAAATGGTATAAAACCTATAGAAGAAAAATGAGTGAAACTCGTTTTTGGAAAAGTCATAAGGAGGAGCCAGTCCTACAATATTTGCAAGTCGAAACAAACATCTAACATTTCTTAGATTACGTGAATTTTTCTGCGTCATATTGTATGAACTGAAACTAAAAAATCGATTTTGTAACTGTAATACTGTGTAGACTTTATTTTTACAATAAATTGTGTAAAACATTTGAATATCATTTATCGGATAGTAATGCTTTGTATATATTGAACATATTTAAATAGGTAATTTGTTTACAGAAGAAATATTTTGTAAATAACTGTTCCATTATTAGCACAAAAACTTCTTTCCCTTGATTTGTTTGATAGAATTATACCCAAGACGCAATGTAAACATTTACCTAATGGATAAAGTGCCAATTGTTCACTACTAACAGATGGCCATTAAAATATAAGTTTGACGAAATTGTATAGTCAATATTATATCTATATTACTGTATTTTTTTCTCACTATACAAATTCTTGACAGTAATTTATTACTAAAACATAACAAATTAAAAGATGGAGCCCGATACTTCAACTTTTGCTCATTTCTAATCAGTATTTAGGAATTCATTGTGCAGACACTGCGAACCATGTAATGAATTAACAGAAACACCATCTAAAAATTGGACCATTGCTTTTTTCTGTATTATTAGCTGACACATTTAATACCATCAAAAATGGGACACTGTACATTCATTCCATCATAAGAATAAGTAATACGTACCAAAAATATTCCACCCCATATCATACATATAACAATTATATCAACACCAATAGTATGTCCAGCAAATTTCTCTTCAGGTGAAATATATCCAAGAACCAGAGAAAATGCTGACAACAGTCCAAGTAGAATGTTAACAGACAATATCAGCACAATCCAACCAAATATCTTATTAAAAAGATCAACTATATCGCACAAAGCTGTGTATGTCTTGACTATTTTCCTTAGTGAGCATCTTATCTTTGAACAGTTTTTGGGAGGGTGAGACTTAAAATAATTTGATACTCCAAACATATTTTTGTAGATTTGAGAAAACACAGTCGTAGTCAATAATTCATTAACTTCTTCAAATCGATCTTTCAAAGACAATACAAAGAAATGCATTAGAAAGACAACATTTATTAGTTGATAATTTTGGAGGTATCTAAAGATATAGGGTCTTAGAATTTCATAATCTGCAAATCTTATCCATAGCGTTGCATCTACTGCAATTAATCCGCACATCAGTATATGAAACACCACAAGAAATGCAAGTAAGTTGTTGTTGCTTTCGTTGCGTCGTTTTAGCTGTTCATCAACTCCTGAGTATAATTTCAAGAGGGTTTTTATATCTTCAGAGTGAAAAAAGGAAAGTGAGAGGATGCAAAAAACATTATAGAATGATATTGCGATGTAGAAAAGTGCATCGACGAATGCCTCAGTAGGTTTTACGATACTATAAGATTGACGAATGCGACTTATAAAAGATGCAATTGAACCAACAAGAAATAGAATTATAAGAAAAATGGCATAGTACTGGTATGATGCAAATGAATGGTAGTCATTTTTGGAAAAGCTGTATGGAGGTGATACTCCTAAAATATTTGCAAGACTATACAATGGTTTTATGTAACAAATATTACATCTGGTATTTCGTACCATGACAGAAACAAACTTAAGGAACTAGATGAAAAATCTACATGTTCTACGCATTTTTATTTCTAATTACTATTTTTACAGAAATATATTACTAATTTAAAAACAAAATGATTGCCCATATCCGGAACAACATGACATGTCACCATCACGTATTTTAACGTCTAGAAAATTAAATATTAATGATTCAATTCCATTATCAGAACTTAATTAATGTTTTATTTATATTAGGGAATGAAATTAATTTCTATCAACACGAGAAAAATGTATTAGGTTTTAATATTGTTTACTAAAATATTTAATTCCAAAAGCTTTGGCGTGAGTATAACTTATTCCACTAATGCACAGGTAGTTTTTTTTTTAACTTGATTTTTTAAATAAAATCTCTGAACATTATGCAGTATTATTTAAAACAACCAATATTCCCTCAACTGTATAGCTTAATACAACAAACTGACTGGACTAGCCTATTGTCCTTTAACGACATAAATAAAGCCTGTCACCACTTCAATAGAATAGAATAGAACTTTATTGATCTTTTAAATGTTCAGATACATCTTTAGAAAACACAATATACAATCACATACCTCAATGATACTACACTCATAAATATTCCAGAGCATATTACAGATCACACAAACTAGTCAAGACAAACAAAACAAATATATGCTATCAGAAAGAGTTCACCAAAAACAACGAACACAAAAAAGACCAAAATATAGCAACAAAAAAACAGCATTCATTAATGTGTAATACCTGTACTTTCTCGACCTTGAATAATTATATCTATTTAACATTTTTCATGGATTTTAAGGTCATTCCTCTGTATAAATTAAAACAACTTAGCTTTAGATGTTTCTCCACTAATCTATCCATTTCTCAAAACATTTGACTTAAATGCAATTCATGTATCTGACATACTTGGATATAAAAAAAAAACGTGAAATTCATCCTACAAAAAATACACATAATTATCAAATTCACCACTTACTTGTATTCTTATAAAAAACTCGAGCTACATATAATAGACTTCAACGGTAATTACTTATATGAAAGTAATTTCCACTAGGAAACAACTTTCATACTCGAGTAACATTTTGATATAAAATTGATAATATTGACAGCTGGCTTGTTTGGTCGATTAATGTGTGTTTAGAGAAAGCAAGTAACTTTATAAAAATCAATTACCAAAGGTGCATCCACAGTGTGAAACATTAGACTGGCAAATTGGTATATACAAATGCCCAAAACCAAACAAACAGTATGTTAAAATATGAACTGTGTAATTCATTTATTTTTAAAATATTAATAATAGTTTATTTTCATCATATTAATTAACAAAGTATCCGAAATATAGTCAGTATAATAGCATAAATGATATAAATTTTTTATTCTCCAGATACTCGGAATATTAATTGCACAACAATTTTGAATCAATAATGATTCTCAGAAACATAGTGGATCTGGGATCAATGTTGTTTTTATTGTTCTTTCCAGATTTAAACTCAGCTCATTGGAAATGAACGACATTCCTGATGCCACCATTGAAACTTCAATCCCATCTCTGACATGTCCAAACAGTACTTGCACTCAGAAGAAAAAGTGGTATAACCAACACACTAGATGGTTTTTGCAAGCACAGTGTACACATATATTAAGAGTAGCGGTCCCCTACACTATCCTGTGGAACAGCCCTAACCATACCAAGACAGCTACCTTCATTCGAGTTATTTATTTATTTAATTACACTACCCAACATTAGACAGTTACAGAGTAGGTACAAAGCAACATTATAGCTAAAAGAACAGCTCTTATAAAAAAGGAAACACAATGTAAAGGAATAAAGTCCTAATGTAAGTATATATTAGAATGCACATGCATGAGATCACCATAAAATCATGATAAGAGCCTTGGCAGAATCTTGGCTGGCTGAAAAAATATCAACACAATCCCTATGGAATGTGTTGCGTACAATGCAAAGGAGATCCCATTAGGAGATTAGAACTTACCTGATTAAGGAAGAAGGTTCTGTACCCTCTTGTTACCAAGTTAGGTATCTGAAAACATATCATAGACAGGAAGGTAGGGTTATCAATGTGGTGGTTGACAATCTTGAAAAGAAACACTATTTCTAAGATATTTCGACGAGCAGAGAGTGACAACTAGAGAAGGGTTCCAAGAGATGGTACAATGGAATCCCCTTGAGGGGTATATCCCAAAACGCTTATAATGGAGAAATTTTAAAAATTTTCTATGAATAGATTCGAGCAGATCAATATATATCAAAGTAGAAGGAGACCAAATTATCGAACAGTATTCAAATTTGGAACGGACAAAAGCATTGAAAATACTGATCAAGGAGAGCAAGTCAACAAATAGGTCTATAGTTCTTGACACAATGAACGTCACCTGTCTTATGTATAGGTATAATCTGAGACTGTTTCCATACTTCCGGAAAGGAATTATTTCTCTAACATATGTTGAAAACGATAGAGAAGGGATACGAAAAAACTGAGTGACAATCTCTAAGTAGAAACCCAGGAATCAGGTCAAGTCCTGAAGAAAACTTGGGCTTAATACCTTTAATAGCCAGGTCGACATGTGTGGGAGTTATGTTGTCTAATGAAATCATAGACGATGAAATATTCAGATCAATAAGAGGATCATCCACCGAAGATGGAAGAAAAACAATAGCGAAAAAAGCTGCAAAGGCGTTTACAATTTCATTTGGATTTTCAAATTGATCATCCTCATAAAAAAAGGATGAGGGCAGGGAACTTCCACCCTTACGAGAGTTTCCATATCGCTAGAAATTTTTTGGGCAGGTTCTTATAGAAGCTTCAGAACTTTCAGCATAATGCTTGTACGCTGAGGGCAGAGCATCTTTGATTTTACGCCGCAAATTACGGAATTGTTGGGCATAAAACAAATTGTAAGGGAAATGTCTAGCTTTATAAAGTGAGCCTTACGGCGAATGTCTTACATCATTAGTGAACCAAGGGGGGTAACGTTTCTTGGGATAGCAGGAGAGTGGCACGCAGGTATCAAAAGTGGAATATAAGCACGAGTAGATGTAATCACAGACCCTATTAACATCATCAAAAAACAGAAGTGGTGCCCAATCAATACAGAAAATAAGATAATTCAATAGAGGCAAATTTGCCTTTTTAAAATTATAGGTAAGAGCTGATGCATTATGCCGGACTGATGACGTGGATTTCACCAGGCATCTAACCTCAAGGGCAGGATGGTGGGTATCCTCAGGTACCACAGGATCGCGCTGATGCTCAACACAACAGTGTAGATTCGAGATCACCAAATTAAGTAACCTACCACGGCAATTAACAACACTATTAAACTGCTGAAAGTTAATGTAACAAAATTGTTCACAACCCAAACACTATTATTATTAGACGTTGGAGAGCTAAAGTCAGGAAAGTTAAAATCACCAACCAGCAAAATATTGCTATTAAGCATAATATTATTAACCCATACAGTGCCAATTTCTCAATAAAAATGGAGTTCGATATGCAGTCGAAGGCCTTGCTTATATCCAGAAATGCAGCCACAAACACATTGCTTCTCTCCAAACCATGCAATACAGTCGACAAAACAGCACAGCATCTGATGTAGAAAAACCCCTCTGAAAACCACTGAAAAAGATAAGATATTATGTTTCAGGTAATTTGATAATTACTTGGCCATTATCTTTTTTGGTAGTATAGATACAAGACAGTAGTTACTGGGATATCTTTATCACAAGCCTTGTATATCGACAAAACTTTTCAACCAACTCGTAAAAACAACTGCTTGAAAATATAAGAAATTACTCTTATAGGAGGGGTAACAATTAACGTTCCGTTTTAAAATAACACACTAATTCCATATGCATAGTTATATAAATGAAAGACAAAAGTACAAAGGATGAATTATATTTGTATATTTATATAAACAATTTAGTTATTGTTAACATTTGGTATAGATATCAATTTAAACAGTTATCTAATCAACATTTATAGTAATAATAATAATAATATGGAAACTACATTACATATTCAGTCACTTTGTGAAATGCCTTCGATTTAAATCATAAAAGTAAAGAAATTAAACTGCAGTACGGCGTTTATAAATCAAACATAATTGAAAGTAAACAAAAAGTAGGAATGCAGTCATTTTAGCTTAAAACTATTTAAAAAAATGAAATTTAAATATCTTACATTAAGTATAAATACAATGAGTGGTGACTGATTGAAGGAAAATGTCTTTTATAAGAATAAATAAAACACAAACAAAATACAGATAATAATTGGTAGAGGTAAATATCGAAAAATGATTGGTTAGTAACACTAAATTAACCTTTCTTAAAATAATAAAAGCAAGGTTTAATGAACATTTCATATTTGAACGTTACCTAACGACTCATTAATGTGAGTTTTCCATTATTAACTAAAATATAATCACATTGACAATTGTCAAAAATAACATAAATACATTGACAACCGCTTTTCAGCCATAACTGGCAACAAATGTAAAATACCTATGTATATATATATATTTATAACTTAACTATATTTATAAACAACATTTTAATTTTGATTTTTTGTTTCACTTCTAAATATTAAAATATAATTGTCGATTTTGATTTTACATAAAAAAAATTGATTTTCCAATATTTCACGTACATTTTCACTTAAAAATATTATGTAACACGATATGGTTCATATAATATGCAAAATAAATATTAAGTGGTATAATAAATATCTAATTCGAGAATTTCCATGGAAAGAAATCTCGTTTATTCCTTAGACAATCCCTCAGATATTTTTCGTGAAAAGATTGCACTCAGCTATTGTGAAAAATTAAAAATTATTACTTATTTTAAAGGTATTGCTTTGGCTTTGACACAATTTCATGATTGTTTAAGAAATAAATGACAGTTCTGAGTATTTAATCGCAAGTTCATGGTTCTGTAATAGAAATGTAGATTATTAAGTGCGTCGATTAAAAAGACATCATAAGTAAACAAAAAGGATTTTTTCTCATATACTGCTTGTTCCATAAACTTATATCTTTGGAACTAAAAAATAACTCCTATGTTAAGTCAAATTAAATTCACTATGAAAGAAAAATGCATAACCATGTGTTTTCTTTTGTAAAATATTTAATAAATCCGTATTATTTGATTCTTTACGATTAATGCTAACATCAAACATTCTTCTACTATTATCTCTGGTGAAATTAACTTTAAGTTTCTCCAGTTTGTCTCAAGCTAAATTGAAGGGCTACACGTAATAACCTTCTTAACGCCAAATCAGTTTTGCTAAAATACTAGCCATTGTGGGTATTCCTCAATGTATGGTACAAGCCATTAGATTTTGCCCACACATACATTAAATATAAAGGGTAAAAAAATTGTGTTCCAGCATGAAACATATGCTTTGTCTTAGATATGCTGTCATTAGATATCCCTTAAACGGACTGGAGGAACTGGGTGTTAGTTATGTATATGTTGAGGTACTATCTGGCAATTTAAAACATCTTTTGTGGTGGTCACGTCAATCTTCCTGGCAAGAAAAGTTTGGAAGAAGCTACACATTCGGTCTAAGATTTATCTACATCTATCGCGGTGGTCCCGTGTCCAATGGTAACTCTATAATCTCCCTGATATCAGATATTTAATCTCAAACTTCACCTTCAGAGAAGACACTTTTTTAAAGTAATTAGATTGGTGCTGTGCCTGTCATGTGATTTTAATTCTAAAAAGCTTCTACTTAAAAAGTTATACTAATAGATAAGAACGATCTATTACATTTAATTATGTAATTGTCTACAGGTGGCAAAATTGAAATTATTGAGCATAGAGAGCACGTCACGAAGTTATATGTAGAAAATGTAGATTATCTAAGTCATATGAACAAAAGAAGACAAGAAGAAAACCCAAAACATACGATTGCAGATCTAGACAGAAAATTACGATAAGGCTATAATGGCAGAAATATTAATCATATATAATTTACCAAATGGACTCTGATCAGGATGTAATGCTAATGTTTTGTTACTCAAAATAATATAGAAAACGAGTCAAAAATCAAAAATTTCCATCTTTTCTGGTTAATATGTTTTTTAGATTACAAAAATTTGAAGTCAAAAAGTTAAAACTGGTAGTAAGTAGTATTTGAAGTATTTGAATTCAAAGCCTCTTGATTTTTATGAGAGGCATTAGCAGTTAACCGAAAAGTTATCTTATGAAGGAAATTATATTCTATATAATACATTTTTTCATGACAGTTGTTTCGTTTAAAAACGACATTCTTTACCAGTACCCCAATTATTACTAGAGATATAAATGATCTTTTTTTTTGTTAGATTGCCTTATCTCTGGAACAAATTACTCCCACTGTTCCAAATCAAGATATACATTTCTACAAAAACGTTTTGATTATTGATGTTTAAATAAAATAATACATTTTTATTACACACTCATAATAATTTTGTGTTCTTTCCGCTGATATTAACGTCAATGTGTGTATTTTTTATGTTGCACTTCATTACAAAACTTGTCAAAGTATATTTAATTTTATACCGTTCTGATTAGAATAATATGGATTCGAGAATGCGTAATTTACAAATTAGACACATCAAATCAAAGCAATTAACTGTTGATCAACAAAATGGAATACTGCAGCTACTGATTCAATGAAAAATCAGCAACAAGTAGAGAATTGGTGCAATTTGCAAGGTTGTGGGTAAATGTGAAATATCTCGTTTAACTGCGTCTAGAACTTAACAGAAAGCTAAAAAAAAAAAATACAATAAAAATTTGTGCAGGTCCGTCATCAAATAAAAATAAATGTGGCCGAAAGCGCAAGAATTATTCTGAGAATTTAACCAAACTTAATATCCCTTTTAATCGTCGTGAAACAATTCGCAGTTTGTCGTAAGCTATTGATGTCCCCACGACAACTCTATTTAGAAGACTTATAACTCTATTTAGAAGACTTATATACATTTTAAACGAATATTATCATCTGTAAAGCCAATACTGACTAATGAAAATAAGCAGGTCCGCCTACAATTTTGTTTGTCGAAGATAAAATTGAATAGAAACGTTCTTATTACATCAAACTTGATGAAGAAGAGCTAGAGCGAACGAATCAAATCCATTAAAGCGTAGAATGTAAAAAAAGGTCATAGAAAATGTTTTGCTGGCCATCAAAAAATTTCCAATAACATATGAAGGCAAGCCTATTTATATTCAGCAAGATAATGCCAAACCCAATTTTAGCGATGATGATGAAGTTTTGGTAGTCGAAGGATCGAAAGATGTATGGTGTATTCAATTTAAATCACAACCACCAAATTTTTCGATTCAATTCAATCCCTACAACACCAAGCTTCTCCAAAATAACTGACCGACTAATGGAATGTGTACAGAATGTATTCAATAAATTGACCGATAAACGTGACAATGTATTTTTTACACTACAAGTTGTATGGAATCAATCACGACGGCAGAAGGTGCTAATTAATACAAAACTGAACTTATAAACAAAGAAAAACTACACCGTGAAGAGCATTTGCCAGTATCTATTAAATGCAGTTAAGGTGCCCTTAATATAGGATGAAAAATATCATTAATTTATAAAAATGTAGATAAACTTTTATCGTTCCTTCAAGCTTATAAGCATTATAAATTATAAATAAAGATGAATTACACTTTATTATATTTAAATTATATTTGCAATCAAATTACAAGAGGCCGAAAAGTTCAAATGTATGACACGATTTATAAAAACCATTCTACTATATGATGCTGAGGGTTGGAGACTGACAGAGGCCAATAAAAGGAAAATACTAGCTATGGAAATGGATGCACTAAGAAGATCCTGCGGAATTTCAAGAGAAATAAGAAGAAAGGAGGAAATCACAGAAATTATAAATGTCAAACGGACAACAGTAGGTGAAATAGAGAAACGCCAGCTAGTTTGATTTGGGCATTTGAATAGGAAGACAGACGAAAGGTTGCCGAAGAAATATGGACATGGATTCTTCCAGAGAAGAGAAAGGGAAGGAGATCCAGACGATCGTGGTAAGAAAGTGTTAGGAAGCCAATAAGTTAAAGAAACTTGGCAGAAGAACAGCATCAGAGCATACTGGAACAAAAGCCTGGAGATCGGACAGCGCCAGCAGATGCTATAAACAGACATATATACTTATATATAGAGATAGATGAAATAAATCTAGTATATGAGTTATGTATACCATAATTTGGAACAATAATAAAAGCGGTTATGTACACCTTAATTTGGAACAGAGCGAGTACTTCGTGATGATGTGCTACGAATATTTAAAATCCGTGGGGAGAATTCATTATCATAAATGTAATAAAATATTGAATTGGGAAAAACTCCTTCAATTTAATACTATATGAAATAATTAAATACAATATGGGACCCATATTTTAATCAAACAATCTATTGTTAAAAGACTGATGTTGATGGCTTATGCTCCTACTGAAGATGGACCGATATTCATCTATGACTCTCTTGGTTATTTTATGTTTCTACACAACTTGATGATAATGAAAGATGACATAGTTTAGTTTTTCCAGTCATGACTAAAGTTTGGTCATTTTGTTTTGTACTATGAATAATCATCAGTCTTTACTTAAAAATGAAACATAAATTAAAGGTTTAATTCTTCAAAATAATTATTATATTTTTAAACAAGCCAGTATATACTTCAAAGTACGTATTTTTTTCAAAAATTCTCTTAAATCAATGCAATTAAAATCAAATTCTAATATGGAACCACGTCTTTAAATTTAAAGCATTTTAATCTTTAAGTATGAGCCTTTTTTCACATTTAAATCTATCTATTCTAACATCTAAAACAAAGACACTAAATTCTCAGCAAGCATTCTCAAAGCATACGAATTTCAATTTTGATAACCATTTTACTTTTGTCGGGCAAAAATATTTACCACATTTTCAACAAAATTTCAGACTTTCTACTCGTTGAAGTTTTCTATTGAGGTATAGTTTGTTAATTTGAGTTTTTGAACGTATCAAAGGAATTTAATTATATTCTATGCTTTAATTTGTTAAAAAAGAAAATAAGTACCTAAGGTGAAAAAGAAAGATGTTTGAAAATTAAAGACATTTTTGGATGCAACAATCAAAAATAATAATAGTCTTTAGTACTGATTTATTACGTCTTTTTTGGAAAGCCAGAAAAAGTTTTTAAAAACAAGCCTCATCTATGGGTTTAAGGTCTTGGAAAAAGTAAGAGTAATACACTGCAATTTCACTTTTTGCAAAGTTGGAACTCTGGCAAAGATAAAAGGGGTATTTCATACTCTGAAACAATGTTACCTTGTCTTCTGAAAAATTGTGATATCGCTGCTTATGGCCACATATGTTGAAGAGCAGAGTTAGCTCTATATGGCAAACATTTTAAGTGTCCAGGTCAACCATCCAGGTACTGAATAAGTAAGATACTCTCAATGGGCACCGAACTTAAGGCATCCTAAAACAGATTGACGAAACTCTGCTATTAGAGTGTCTAAACTTAATTGTTTTTCCAAAAAAATGGGAATATGTAACACCTTTTGTTTTTATCAATTTCAGTAATTCTTTGGTATTTCTAGCTTTATTGCTAATGTCTAATATGGAAGAATAACTAACTTGCTACAAGTGTCTTTTGAAATAGTTGAAATTCCACATTTTAGAACTTTTTCTTTAATAGGCACACAGGCAGTTGGATGTAATGGTTATTGAAATATTAAAAAAAAATGTTCACAAAAATACATTCAGTCCACTTCCATCAAGAACATATAGTTTGTAGAGTTTTGTTTTGTGTTATACATATTTATGTACACTTTCGAAAATGATAAATGACGGAAATATCTGTGCTTATTTACATTTAACTTTTTTTTATTAAAAATCAGAAAATGTACATGCTTTCAAAAAAAAATTTATACACTAATTCAGTTCATAAATAGGTAACATTAAAGATAGGGATAACGAAACTTTAATTAATGATTTTGCACAATTGATTAGAGCTCTCTGTTTTGCTGTCTAAAAACAAACGGTCTTTAGTCGCAGAATATATGTTCCAAAAAAATATAGTTATATCATGTCAATTCTGATTGATGTTATTATTTTAGAAATATCCTTGTTTTTTGGTGTTTTTTACAATAAACATTAAAGAAAGTATTTAGAAATGACAATATTTTAATGTTATGAATATCTCTTTTAGAAAATTGAGGGCTAATTTATCCAAAATTTAGTATATTTTAACTAAATACACAATATTCATTGCCACGTGATATTACTGAAACTGGAAATTCTTCCATGCACGTTTTTTCACAAATGGACATGAAAGTTGAGTGGGACACTTCGGGCTTTTGTTTTTTCTCGTCTTTCCTTTAGATTCTGTGACATAATTCTCTAAAATAAAATCTATATAAAGAGCAATACTGTAGAGATTATTTTCTCTTAGACAAAGTACGAAGCTACATGGTCCTTTGTTTGATCACTTATACCGCACGGCTAAATATTACAAAATCTCTTTTAAAAATACAGAAAACCTGATTGGTTTAGTTTTCTGGCCCTAGATTAACTCGTAACATCCTTATTCTTAAAATTTGGAATAGAAACGGCTGTATATAGTGTAACCCAACCAAACACTTTTTGTCACGCTTGTGCTTAGTCAGAAATATGTATTTATGGATTTTTATCATATGGACTCTCTTAAATGAAAAGTGAGTCGACATTAATTTTGTTTTTTATGAACAATCTATGTTTCATAATAAGTGAACCATTTCAACTTTCGTTAGAAATTATCATGTAATGAAGTTTTTAAAATTTAATGTGATAAATATCTTTGTTAATGCATCTTGGATCAAGCAAGTTATTTTTGGAGTTCAAAATGGTTTTTTTAATCTATTTTAACATGTATCAAAAACTTAAGAGTTTTTATTGAATTTAGAATCACACCAGAGAATTTTTATTAAATTTAGAATCACACAAGCTAAAATTACATTTTATTATAGTAATAAAAATTATTTAAAAAAAGATTTCAGCCCATAAATCACGACAAAAATGAAACTCGTACAGCTATATTACAATTTCTTTTTTCAAAATCATAAAAACTATAGATTAAATAAAGGTGCTGTGACTACGGCAGTTGAGTGATTTGAGACATCAAGAGCACAGAATGAAAAAATTTAAATATGATTGTCACAAAAAGAACACTAGTTATCAAACCAATAGAATTAGTAAACAAGTCAATAAAACTATGCTGATTGAAAAAGTGACCTCAGCTATTAGTGAAAAATTAATTCTAATTTAAAAAATTTGTTTCTATGCGATATTGATTTGTTAATTTGAATTTCTTAATAATTTGAATTGTCAATAGTTCGAATGATTTAAAAAAATTATATTTGTAGTATGAATTTTGTTTCCGGGTGGAAAGTAGATGTTTTGTTTAATACAAATTTTTATAGTGTCGCTAGGGTAAAAAATTTATAACCGTAAAATTTAGACGTTAATTATTGCTTTCTTAAAATACACGAGGAAAATACAAACAGCTAACGTTAAAAGAAAAATTAGAATTAATTTAAGAAATAGATAAGGGAGTACAGAAAAAATGTTGCTGTCAAATTCAAGATTAAAGCAATTGCATTAAAGACAATTTATAAGAAAAAGAAAATATGCAGGAAATTGAAAGTAATTGTGAAATGAAAAGAAAAAAATTAATAAAGGAAAAAATCCAAACAATTATGCAGCAGTCACAACATTTATCAGTGAAGCTGGAAAGAAAAATATTCCTGTAATTGGAGGACAAATGATGAATGTAGACAACTTTAATGCAAGTGCAGAACGGCTGAGTGGATTTAAAAACCGTACCAGATTAAAATAGAAGTGTCTCACAGGAGATGCAGCAGACACCAACGAAGAGGTTGCCGCCAACAAGTTAGAACAAGTTTTTAAACTGTTAATGACCAGGTTTGATTAAAAATGTGTTTATTTGAGATGAAACTGGCCTGTTTTTCCAATGTTTGCCAGGGAAAACTATGGCATTTTGGAATGATAATGGTAAATATGGAAAATTCGGCAAAGATAGAGTGACAATTATGTTGTATTCTTATATGACTGATACAGAAAAATTGAAACACTTAATTATAGGAGCAAAAAGTCCCCGCTCCTGTAAAAATATAAAACATCGCCCGTTGATTATTATTTCAACAAAAAGGCGTGGATAACTTCAGTTATCTTTGAAGACTGGTTTATCAAATTAGATAAAAAATTTCATTGGAACAAAGGAGTCATCTTGTTTTTCGAAAATTGCTCTGCCCACAATAGACATTAAAAAATATATAAACCTATGGATCGTGAAAAGAAAACAACCTACCCGAAAGAAAAATCAATTTACTGAATTGCATCAACTGTTTGCATGGCCTGGTACACTAAAGTTGTGTCAATTATAAATAACTTTTAGAAAAGCTAGATTTGAAGGCTACGGTTTTAATGCAGAGGACTATTTGCCTCTCAACGAGCTTTTAAGCTATGAGAGTCGTGTCGAACACTTGAGACAAACAGCAACTGACTAAATCGGCGAAGATTATGACAGATATTTAAACTTTGATAACGATGTACCAAGTGCTTTTATAACCAATGAAGAAACTGTCGAGTGTTACAAAAAATTATGATGAAAATGAAATGGATATGTGGAACTAGACATAATAGAAAAAGAATATCAACAAAAAATCACTAAATTTGAGGATACTCATCTGCACAAAGTAAACAGTTTTTTGATGCTAATTGTTCCAGAACATATGTTCAGAGCAATAAATGAAATTGAAGCGCTTATAAACAGTAATAAAGCACCCTAGTTAATTTTTGTCTATTGTATTGTTGATATTTTTATTACATTAAAAAGAAAAATTTAATAAAAAAATTTCTCGAATTTTTTGCTTGATCCTATTCGAATTAAACAGATTCAACCTATATAAAATACATGTTTGTTAAATGTCTCTTATTTTGAAAAAATTAAAAACAGTTAATGGCTCCCTTATTGTGGAACTGTGAGGGTAGTATTTAATTATTAATAATGACAAGAAATTATTTTTTATCATAGTGAAAATGCCACATGCTTAAAACAGAAAAATTTTAATTGAAAAGAAATTCCACTAAATATGTATACAGTCAATGAGTTAATAAAAAAATGTAAGTTTATAAAGATTGGTATCTGTGAGTACCTTTTTTTTTTGGAAGAAATAATTCACTCAAATAATTTGGAAAAAACAGCCAACACAACAGAAAACTAATATTATCAATTTTCTTTTTTTTTTGTTCATGTAATTTTTGGTTAGGTTTTTGAAGTAGGCATAAAAATTTAGAGCTACATTTTTATTTTCAGAGAAACCGTGACATCCAAAATATACAATTGGCTAATGAACAAAATATGAAACGCGCAAATGCCAATATTCAAAACTTATCTTGAGGCTCTTCTTGGATATCAGTCATTAATTATAATCAATTAAAATTTAAAAACAAATGTCGCAGTGTTTACAAACCTTGGCCTGTCAGTACTACAAAAAATTGACTTACCAGTTTTACATCCAGGCCCTTCAAATTTCATGTGTTTCTCATATTCTTAAATGTATTTTATAAATGTTGTTTTGATACATACTGAATTTGATAAATAAAATTTTTATTACAGAGTTGAAAATGGTTAAAACTGTAAATGGTAATGGATAAAAATAGTCCTTAAATTTTCTTACAATTGCAACAAATACTAATAAGAAATACTTTGCGTCAATCACACAGATTATTCATTGTAAGAATTTATTTAAAAAATTTTGGTTTTTGAACACATAAAATAACTTTGAAGTATTTAAACAGTTTAATATAAAAACATCTGAACAATTGTATCTCACTAACTAAAAGAAGATGTATCGTCATCCCTATATAGTAAAATGTTTTGTTGTACAGTTAATTACAAGATATACAATTAGATGCTAGAACAGATAAATGAAAAGACTTGTAATAATAAATAATTACCCTTCCTAAAAATTGTACATACAAAACAAATCACATCTGGTTTTGAACACGCACAATAATAGTTTACAATTATCTCATGATACACACGCCCATATCACTTTAGTTATAGTGTATAAAGATATGAAAATAATGTACAGAAAAGATTAAGTTTAAACGTACCAGTATCACACTTACTTTATACATAAAAATAGAACAATTTTATTATTTATATACCAGCAAATCACCGGTTATTTGCAACATTTCACAAATATATAACATGTGATATATGTACAGTAGAAGTCTAGTAATTACATTACACCATGATGGGTGCGTCCTCACATTCATCCACTATTTTCACACTTATGTCCGAAGAGGATAGCCTTTTGAGCTTCGGAGGTAATGATTGTCTAGGATCGCCTCCTGACACCGATCGGACAATAGGTCCTCTAGGCTTCCTTTGTTCCCCCACACACGAAATATCATCCAAACTACCATCACCGTCTGTGGACAACATATCATCATCAGACGTTGCATGCGTTAAAATTGGCAACGTAGAAGTCAAGTGCTCTTTCTCCTTTTGAATCTCCTGTATGTGATCCACAAGTAAATTTTCTTCATCTTCCACATGCGGCTGCACAGACTGGCTGGCAGGCAAAAGTTCGTCAGGTGTAAACACCTTTGAACTTCTCAAAGAACTCAGCCTATTCGTCGCCGCCTGCCTTGCAGTATCTAAAGTATCAATATCATCCAACGTTGTACGAATTTTCCGCATTTGTTCGGTAATGATAGTTTCAATGCACTGCGTCTGACTCCCAATATCATGCAGACTATCTTGGGCCGGAACAACCTTGTTAGTCCTCAAAATACAGGGAGCAAATACAATAGCCAAAGAAGCCGCACTCATCCTATTGGTCCTTTCATGCAAAGCTATTCTAGCCAAGTGAAATATCAGCCTTTCCATTAAGTCGTAATTTGGCTTTGGCAGTTTTTTTAATATATCATACAAAGTAGACACACGATCCTGTGTATCTCCCATATTCGCTGCGGTTATAAAGTTTTCATAACATTCAAACGTAAGCAGAGGTTCCGGCATATCTCTTAGAAAACTTTTTAACACAGACGCTAACACATGCACTTGATAATTTTCAAAATTCACTTCATCCTGATTTTCTTCCATTTTTGCTTTAAGTTCTTTCACTTTAGAATTCACCCCAGACTTTCGGTATATTCCCTCAGAGTACAAACCACTAATTTCTATGGTAGCCAACAGTCTTTCGATCACAACGGGGATGCTTCCCTCTTCCGTTACTAAAGCGGACAGCTGAACCCCAAACAGCTTGTGAGGATCACCTTGTGCGTTCAAGTTTGAGTCCTTCATGCAATGTCCTATCGTTTTAGTTTGGTAACACTTTTTGTGGCAAGTAAGTTTACAAGATTGGCACACTAGTCCACGTTCTATTGGCCACATAAAAAACGAACTACAGATTTCACAGGCTGTAGGAATGTTGATGATTGTCAAAAGGAATGTATGCCCAGCAAACTTTATTGTATCTTCTGATTTTCTCTTTTTATCTTTTTTCCTCTTTGTTTTATTTGGCTTTTCGGCTTCGGCTCTTGAAGACATAAATTCATCCATAAATCCTCTAAAAGCATTAACACCCATCGTTACAGGAAAATCTTTGTCTTTATGTTCACGTTGGCAGACAGTTTCCATCGCTTGCATAAAATTAGTTATGAGGTCTTTATACTTAATATTATGCGCCTCAAATCCATTCATTCTGTTTGCAGAACTGTAAAATTGCACCAAATTATCTTTAAACTCCCTCAGCGCTTGCTTAAAAAGTCTATCAACTTCACTTGTATTCTGGCCAGCCTCATGCTCAATTTTACATATTTTACTAGTTATAAAATCTTGCATAGACTGCAGCTCCCTAGCGTCAGAAATAATTTTATCTGTTCTATCTGTGAACTCTGAAGTACCTGTCAAACTGAACTTTGTTGTGACAGTTTGTTTATTCAGATCATAAGGAGTTCGGGAATGTTTGCGGTATTTTCTTCTACCAGGTTTACCGTCAGCTCCTGAACTATTTTGATCACACGGCTTTTGCAAAACACTTTTATTTTGTATACACTTTGTATGAAATGTTTTCTTACAATCTATACACTTATACCCAGGAGTTCTAAAATCAATCAATTGTTCGTTGCACATGGTGCAACGGTCGTCTTTCGAACATCTATTAACTTTTCTAAAATTATGGCCCGCTATTGAAAAACCACCATGTTTCTGCCATTCTAAATCCACTTCTGGGGGTTGTGGGCTTGTTTCTATACCACTAGGATGTTCACTAACCAGTCCGACTTTTGTAGCTGGATCACTATTCCTCCTTTTTAAATCTAAAGTACCAAATCCAGGTCTGTGGCGCTTTGGAGTTAAAGAAGATTTAATGTATCCAGAATTCCAATCAGTCTCAGCTTGAAGGAGTTTGGAAGAAGCCTCAGCATCTTTTTGGGCTGACCACTGTCTTGCGTTTTCAGCGGAATAAGGTACTAGAGATTCATCTATTGTTCCCAGCAGATTTTTATCTATTGAAATACTATCCGTTACTTCTTCACCTAAGCTTCTAACATGACCTCTTTTAGGTTTTCTTACATTTCTCATAGGTACTTGTGGCTTTCCTAATATCTCCACAGCTTTATTTGGTGTTCTGTCCCAATTGAATAAATCTTTATAAGGATCGTCATTTATGTGCGTTTTTGGAGTACAGGGAGCAAAGTCATTATTTTCTCTTGGCTGTCTTCTAATTGGAGGTAGACTTCGGAGGCCATCAGATGCTGTTCGGATGGTGGAGTCATTTATATAACGAACTTCACGTTTGACAGTTGGATGAGGTCGGTAAGTTCTAGCTGACTGAGGCTTGGCATCAGCTCGTCTACACCAAATGTCTTCTTCGGCATATCCAGTAAATCTTTCACCAACCACAGGAGGTGCTGAAAGTGATACTCCAACACCACTTTCAGAATCAGTTTCACTTCTTGTACTTGTCAAAGACCACTGTTCGTGTTTGTTTAATGTTGGCTTGTCTTGTTTGGTTTCCCGGATTGTTGGGCTTGAATGAGAGTCTGAACTGTGTTGAGAATCAAAACTTCTTTGTGAAGCTAAGGAATCTCCACTACCTTTCCGTTGTGGAGTGTAGTCCAAATCGGATAAGTCAAAGGTCTTATGGGATTTGTTAATCTTGCGTTTCAATGTAGAATCAAGAAGAACACCTTCATGTTTAATATTCTCCAACCTAGAAAAAAAAATGGTAATGTGAGATAAGAAACAGCAAAATTAAAAATACCTTTATCAAAAGGTATTCAAACCTACCTGCTATTTTGATTATTCTGAAATGTTGGAAGTAAAGGTGGATGAGAACTAGAAACACTTGGTAAAGACTGAGTGGATCTAAGACTAAGTTTCGAACCAGTTTCTAGATCTCCATCTTCTTGAATTCCACTGCTCCTGAAATATTCAATGGGCATTAACAAACTTTTTCAAATCCAAGAAATTAACATGATATAGATGTTTCATTTCTATAACACTATATTATAATCCATGAAAGAAACAAAACTTATGAAACCCCAAAGGCTCTGTTAAATTTAATTATTTGTCAATTTTTTGTCTATATAGGTTTTAGTGAGGTCTATATCTCAGTTCCCCTCTGAAGTTGGTATCTCAAAAACATAGTTTATGACGGCTTCAACAGCTTCTTGAGGTGTTGAAAATCACTGTACATGCATTTTACATTGGGGAACAAAAAAAGGTCCTTAGGCGATAAATCTGATGAATACGGGCAATGAGACATTAATTCAATGTTTTTCTCCTACAAATAATCAATTGTTTGACGTGCTGTGTGAGAGCTGACGTCATGATGGTCATGTTCGGTTGTTTTTCCTGATTTTGTCAATGACTTCTGGCAAACAAATTGTTGTATACCATTCAGCATTAAATGTTCTTCAATCCTCTAACGGATTGGTTGCGACATTTCCAGTACAACCGAAGAAACAAGTGATCATTTTCTTGAAAGTGCTTCGTGAACGAACATTTGTGGGATTAGATGCATCTTGGAACACCCAAACAGTGGATTGTTGCTTAGTTTCCGGTTCATACGAATATATCCAAGTTACATCACCTGTTAAGATGTTGTATATGAATATTGAAGTTCATCGGTCCAATTTTTTGAGCATTTCCTTACACCAATTAACATTGGAAACAGATCTTTTTCACAGCTAAATTTTCATGCAATATCGAATGTACTGCAGTCTTCGATATGCCTAAGCATGACTCTATCTCACTGCTAGTTACATGCTGAACTTTTTTAATCATGTTGCGCACAGCGTCCATGTTTTTTGTAATAACAACTGATTTTGGTCGACCTTAAGGAAATTCATCACTGACGGATGCACGACCACGACGAAAATCTGCAAACCAATTGTAAACAGTCTTTTCTGATGGTGCTTCATTACCAAAGGTTGAATGAAGCGGTTCTATGCATTGTTGTTCAGTTAGGCCTTTACAAAAATTGTAAAAAATCATCCAAGGAAAACGTTCATGTGAAATTTCCACTTTTTCACAAAATTTCACTATACACAAACTACTCGGTCAATTTCAAAACGGCCACTGCTTTCACAATAACAAATGTAAAATTTTACGAAAATAGTATTGACCCATCCCAATACCGCCACCTAGTGGTCGTTTGTAAACCTCGTATTAGAGTCTGTGCGAGTAACTGTAACCCATAAATATGTTACTTTATTATTTCATATACGTGTTTATATGAACTCACCCCCCGCTGCTAACAATCCGAGTGAGATGTATTCATTATGATAGTTTATTTAGTTGAAAATTCTTCGTATAAGTTTTACTTTGAATAGATGCTTTTAGCTGTAATCATCGCTCTTTATATATTTCCTTTATTTTGATAAGCTCTACTATTAGAACTAGAATACATTTTAATGTAAGTTCACCCTAAAAAATAGCTCGCAAATATTTGTACCAATGCGAGTTAGAAAAACTGGCTAATAAATATATGTCCAACAGTGAAAGTGTGATAAGTAGCACGAAAATTGATAGTGATAATAGTGAAGAAAGTGAACTTGATGAACCTCTAGTGCTGAATTTTAGTGGCTGAGTTGAAGTAAGATCAGATGAAAAGGTAGTTGAAGCCCGTTATATAACTGAATACTTAAGGAATTTTACAAGTACCTAGACATCAACAGTACATAATTTTACATCGGAAAATTACAGTGGCATTACAAACAATTTTTGAAATGCTTTTTATGCCAGAGATAATTGACGACATTGCCATCGAAAACAACATGAATTTTTTAGCTGCAGTAGAAAATGACAATGAATATGAATTTTCAGAAAATTTTACAAATATCAATTCCAATGAATTCATGCGCCTATTAAGATTATCTTTTCTAACGTAAAAAGAAAATAAGCTGAAATCAAATGAATATTGATTAACAAATCCGATTCTTACGCCAGTATTTGCAAATGTTGTGTAACAAAATTTTATATTGAGAATGCTACATTTTGTGATAATAATCAAGAATCTATTGACAAAATTTATAAAATCATACTTATGATAAACACTTTCACACAACTCATTTCAAAATAATTTTACTCCGTACGAAAACTTTGCACTAACGAAAGCTAGTTCTATTCAAAGGAAGACTATGCTTTAGACACTATATGCCAAAAGAAGTTGATTTGCATTAAAATATTTGTGCTATGTGCTATGTTTTGAATTTTATAATCTACACAGACTCTAGTACAAAACTTGTAAATGATGTCGTGGATATAGGAAAATCGGAGAAAGTCCATTTGATGTTCATGGATAAGAATAAGAACAGAGGTTATTATCGATTTGTTAATAATTGGTAAACTAGTCCAACTCTGTTTTCATATCTGCATACTAAGAAAATCAATGCATGTGGAACTGAATCAGGCCCTATGTTAGCCCTCAAATGGTGTGATAAACAAGATGTATGTACATAAAATTGGATTGTGTCGCACTGGAAAAAGGAACAATCAAACAGGGCACCAAATTAGTAGCCAAAGTGTATTGCTGAATATAACAAATACATAGGCTCTATAGACAGGGCTAACATGATATTGAGGCTCTTTAAAATCAATAATGTAAACTGTAAAGTGGTATAAAAATAATTTTTCCACTTGTTAGATTTGAGTATTTTGAATTTTCATGGGGTACAATACTGTAACAAGCAAAAAGATACCGTTAGCTGAGTAAAAACTAAAGGAAATAGAAATTTTTTAAAAATACAATAAAAATAAAAAACTCCTACTGTTGGCAAAGGGAAGCATCAAAAATCAATCTTAATGGTAAGAGATTTTATTTCAAGAATACCAACAGCACTGGTTAGAAGATGTGGTATGTGTGCAAAAATAACAAGAGACGTGAAACAACATTTCTTTGTTCGGTGCCGAAAAAAAACTATTGAAAAATAACAGTTAAATTTTGTTTTATTTTAAAATTATTTTTTTTATATGTATTTATAATTGCACCACTTTTTCGCTACTAAGGCCAATTTGGCGCAGTGTTTAAAACATATATTTTAATAATCTTTATATATTTCGATATAATTCCAAATCCATGTAAAAATTCTCGCCTAAACTGGAATCGAACTCAAGCCACCTCGGCATAGTCGAAATTATTTAATATAATACATAAGGATTTAGTTTTTGTTAATTTTTAAGAATTTTTTTCTTTGTTGTATTTTAAAAATATACTCATAATAAAAATAATATGTACATTATTCTTTTTTGTTTATAGAAAGTTATAAAGATTAATTAACAAATAATAAATGCTATAGGATAATATAGATATAATTTTTAATTTATTTATTATTATTATTATTCATATTAAATGTGTAATAAAAAATTCATTATTTTATGATTATATACAAAGAACACCGTAAATTTCTGAATAAAGATTACCGGATTACCAAATCCATACAGATATAGAACGCACAGGCGAGCTCCATACACGGGTCATCCGTCCAAATTTTGAGCTCCGTAGTTAAAGGGTTAAAGGAAACTCATATGAATGGTAATGTAGGCTTCTTTGAAAAGAACCCTCGCCTGTGAGAAATATGACCAATTGTTGACTAAATCAGTAAAAATTTGGTAAGGTTTTTTACTCAATATGTCAATTTTAGCAAAATGATTGCAATTTTTTTATATAATAGCTAAAAGTAAAGATATTTTCTTGGCTATGCATATGTAGTGCTTGATTGGATGAGTAGTGATGAGTTTATCAACCCAACATGGATTGTAAAATATTGACTAGGGTTTAAATGTAAAGGCTTTCCAGTTTTTAAAAGGTTTTCTTTATAAAAACAATAAATTTAAACTACTTACTCGTCAGAATCTCTAAAGCGTTTATCCCTATCTGGGTACAACTTTTCAATTTCAAGCTCTTCTTGGCTAGATTCCTTACTGACAAATGCCTCATCAGTACTTCCACTGTGCTCCACTTGCAATCTCATAGGTAAAGCACTTACACTCTGAAAAATAAATTTTTGTTAGAAATAAACAACATGATAAATATCGATTAACAAGTAAATATTAGTAGAAACATCTCCAAAGCTAGCGCCACAATTTTGGATTTATCAAAGACTATTTTTTTTAACACGATGTAGACAACTAACAGTATCAAATTCACAAGCTTAAAATTGATCGTTTCAATAATTTTAGTTTAACTGTTATCTTTGTGAACCTGTTTTTTGCACTGTATTGTAGATATGGATCGTGAACAACACTTGATCAATAAATTATGTTTTAAACTTGGAAACAATACAAAATAAGTGCATTAAATGTAATTATTAGTGGTTTAATACAAGGTACAAGGTTTTAAATATCTGGTTGCTGAAAGAATTGCCAAAATTGCTAATGATCTCCACAACTCATTCAGGTTAGTACAGCAGATCTGATCATGAAGCGGGTGCACACGAAATTTGTTCCGTGTATTTTGACACCCGATCAAAAGAAAAAGCATCTGTCCATTTAAGTGGAATTGCGTAATCGTGTAGCTTCAGATCCTAGCTTTTTGAAGAGTATTGTAACCAGAGCTGCCACCTTCATTTACGTCTTGACCTAGAGATATTTTATGCAATAACAAAGCTGTTGCTGTGTAGCAAATTTAAATTGAAAATTATAAGCAAATGAAATTTATAACATCAAATATAGTGGTGAAATTCCAGTCTAGAGCCACTCCGCAAAAAAATTGTTTTCCTGAAAACGACTCTGAAAATGCGATATAAGAGCACCCAAGGTTTTGAAATATACGTTTAAAAATGTATAACATATTATAACTTTAAGTGAACATTTTCCAAAATAAATTTTTCTTTGAGAAAATTGTTGTATGAGGACGATTCTGGTAAACGTAAGATACTTACATTTTCTTAGTTTTTAATATTAAGAAGTTCTCTAGAGAAAAGAAATTTTGAAAAATAGGTAAATGTGTATTTTATATCAATTATTTGTCAAATTTATACTAAAATTGTTTTGAAAATTCATTAAACAATACTCAAGATATACGGGAATAATACTGAAAGTAACTCAATCATTTCGAAAAATTAATTTTTTTATATTGTATTACATATGTGAATTTTATTGATTTATAAATCTTAAAATTACTAACTTAATTACATATAAAAATAATGTTCAGTCCTTGCCATACTTTTAGCGTAAAATGATGACATAGTAATAAAACCGCGCACTACATAGTTAGCTACTAACACAAATTGGAATATTTGATGTAAATTTTCGATATTGAAAAATTAAAATTCCTGATCCGGAGATGTAATGCGCTAACCCTGTCCCCAGAAGTACAAGCAAACCTTGGGGTGACAAATATGGTTACAACAGAGGATGAATGTTGGGTTTATGGTTATGATCCTAAAACCAAGACTCCGATTTCACAGTGGAAAACAACCAGCGAAAAAAAGCACCCCAACCGAAGTCAACATCAAAGTGATGTTCATTTTATAAAATCGAAGAAATGGGCTAATGGTTAAGTTTAGCATCTGACAATCAGTTAAAAGAATTACTGCGTAGTCACTACACATGTTAAAAACTATGTTTTAAAATTTGCGCAACTAATACAATACATAATGAAAGAAAAAATTAAATTTTTTAATAGCATTGCTATTTTAAAGCAAATATGCATCAAAAACTTCCCTGAAACACTTCTAAAAACTCACAATTATCTTGCAAAGAATAACTAGCATTATTTAATTGTATATTTTGAGGTGTAAGCCTGATTTTCATCTACCTTGAAAAGTATACAATTAGTTTTCTGAGCATTCAGACTCAGATGATTTGCCTTAAACCAAGGATGAGGATGCACACTAGACAGACCCACACATACCACTAACAAACATCTGATCAAAATATACTACCATCATTTTACAACGTAACAAGCTGCTTCCTTGCGTAGACTTCCACAACCACAGTAAATATCATCAGGTTTTTCGGGAGATAACCGTGTGTTGGCTTTTATTTTTGCCGACGTTTCGTTCCCCGTTTCAGGGGACATTATCAAGATCTGTAGTTCTTAAAAGTGCACTTCTAAGAGCTACAAGTAAAAAATGAGACCTGGATTCATGCCTCAGACAACATCAAGGAACATCTGACAGGGATACTGAACAAGGTATGGAGAGGCGAAGAATTACCTAATAAATGGAGAGGGTTGCTATGTGCCCAATTTTTTGGCAAAAGGCAAAAGACTATAGAGGTGTAACCTTGTTAAACACAGCTTGCTAGATATATGCAATGATTCTAGAGAGCCGACTGGCAGAAGACATGGCAATGAAAAAAATATTGCCAGATGTTCAAGCGGGATTCAGAAAGGGTAGAGGTACCATTGATAAAATCGGCATGCTAAACAACATTGTGGAAAGAGAGTTAGCAGGCTAGAGAGGAAGGTGTATGAATTCTTTGCAGACCTTAAGGCAGCATTCAACAACGAAGGCAGGGAACAGCTATGGGAAATAATGAAGTGGAAAAATGCAAACTGATTTGTACAATAAAAGAAATATATCAAGAGACAAAGAACGTGGTACAAGTGGAGGAGAAAGTTACAGAGGCATTTTGGACAGAGAAAGGTGTGAGATACGGATGCCCGCTGAGCCTGAGTCTTTTTTCCATCTACACATTAAACTTGGAGGAAAAACTAAAGGCAGGACAATTGGGAGGAGTGGTGATTGGAAGAAATAAGCTTTGGTAATGCAGATGACATTGTGCTAATAACAAAGAAGGTAAACCAAATGGTTGAAAGATATGTTAAAAACAATGAGAATATATATACAAATAACAATAAATTGGCTTTAAATACTGGAAAGTCAAAGGCCATGGTATTTAGAAAGGGAGGAGGAAGAAGTAGAAAGAAAAATTGGAGGTGTGGAGATGAAAAACTAGAGGAGATAAAAGAATTTAAGTACATGGGATATCTTTCAGAGGAATAACGGAGGAGAAAATCACATTAAACACATTGTAAAGAAGGCAACAGTAGCGATGAACTATGTGTGGAGAATAGGGTAAGGAATCTTTGAGGAAGACTACAGGATGCGGGTAATGATGACACCCTAATAAAGAGTAAAATTATGTATGGAGCTGAGATTTGGGGCTGGCAGGGACAAAGGAAGATAGAGGAACTGCACACAAGTTATTTGAGGTGGATTCTGAAGTTGGATAGGTGCACACCAAAGTATGTAACCTTGGAGGAAAGTAAAAGAGACAAAATGTAGGCTAGAAGCAAGGAGAAGAGCTATGAGATATGAAGAAAGGGTCAGGTCAAATATGGATATTATACTCCAGGAATGCTGGAAAGAAATGTTAATACAAGATGGGATAACAAAAGAAAGTATTATTATGAGAGAAATGGGTATTCGCCAGAAGAGATAGAAACAAAATGAGCCACTGAACGGGAGGTAGTGGTGGAGAGAGATAGGCAAATACAGAAGCAAGAACAATTTAACAACATAAAGAACAGCAATTATAACAAAAAATATAGGCAGCTGGTAACAGTGGGAAGACCACGATATTTGGTGGGTAGAGGTTTTGGAGATAGCCAGAGTGTAGTGGTGAGATTCAGGTGCGGTAATGAAGAGTTAGTGAACATATACTGGAGGAGAGAAGAAAATGGTTGGTGTAGGATCTGTGGGGAAGAAGAAGATACTACAGATCACATGATATTGAGATGTGAAGGACTAAACAGAGTGAACAGAAGGGAAGTAGAAAAGATACTGGGACAGGATATGGAAGGATGAGGGCAGTGATTGATAGAAAAAGAGAAGGGAGATAGGATATCAGTGAAAAAACAAAGGCATGAAATAGATATATACATACATGAGAGTATCTAACAATGATGCATTAATGATACTACTCAAAAGAATTGCCACAAATTGAATAAACGCTTTCAACAATCTAGTTGATATTTGATATACTATCAATACCAAACTATTTATAGTTTTTAAACTATTCACCAGTGTTATTAGGTCTAATATAGTATGATAAAGTATAAATTCTTCACGATTTGTATTATTATGTCAGTTCTTCCAACAACATTCTCTTCACAAATAAACTACGAAAATATCTAATCAAAAATATCATGTGTTATTTTGAACTTGGACGCTGGTTCGAGATTTGATTAATTCAAATTTTAAAATAACACATTCATGTGCAGCCAAATAAGCAACTAATTCTTATTCTTATACGAACACAGCTATTTCGTGTATATTAATATTAAATTAAAGTAATGTTTATTCAATTGCAGTGCTGATGACGCCATAATGACAGAAACACGGTGTCCACTGCAATTTTGACTTGTTCCCAAATTTTTCGATGCATATTTGATCTCTGTATTTAATATATTGACTTGAACGCTGGCTCAAGATTTGATTTAATCAAATTTCAAAATAACACATTCATGTGCAGCCAAGGTAGCAACTAATTCAAAAATATCATATTTACCTGTTTTTTGTGTAATAGAGCCTGGTTCTTTAATTCTGTAAACATATTCCTTGCAATAAATCCTCGAACATGAGCTTGAAAAACAAGAACACCCGACTGGAACTTCTTATACCAACTCCTGACTTTGTATCCCCTCCAAACTTTCTGAATTTTAAGCACAGCCATAACAACTCGTACATGTCTTTGTACCAAATACATTCGGCAGTAAGATTGGATAATGACTACAGCGTTTCGTACTTTCAAAAACCTTCTTCTTTCTAAACAAGCCCTGAACCATCGCTGCAGACTCACAATACTAGCCATTATCTGTTGATGCAATTTGCAATCCAATTTATATTTTTCAGACTCTCGTAAAAAGACTTTGCTACCACCTAATTGGTAGTTATCACGGTTTAAATTGAGTTTGGCCAAAAAGTTACGCACATCCGTTTGTGAACTCAACAAGCCCTTTGGCAATAAAATTCGGTAAAGCTGTATAAATTCGTCATAAGTTAAGCGTACATTAAATCCTGCTTGTCTAATTCGTACAGTCTCAAGCATCCCTGTATATCGCAATTGTCTTTGAACAGTCTCTTCATCAAATTCATTAGGGATTTTATTCCCATTAGATTTAATACACCTTATAAAGAAAGGATTTGCTTGATTCAACGTATCCATCAGCGAATGCAAAGACTGCTGAAACTGTGCAGTTACTGTCATGGGTTGCTTTCTGGCTTTTCCTAGTTGACCTTGATTCGATGCTGTGATTCCAGTTCTTCCGGCCAATGTTTTAACTGATTGTAAGTTCTTAAGTCCTTTCTTACCTCGTTCCCTAGGTCGAAATGATTTGTTTTTCCTACAGAAAAATAAATAATTAGAGATTTTGATAAATGTTGGTGTGAGAATAATTGGAAAGCAAGCAAAAATCACCATCAAATCTGTAAAAGAAAGACATGCAAACACCCATGCTGCTTTAAGGCGATTGCAAACTTAAACAGTATCCAATGTTAGTTCATGTAATGCACAGAATCTAATTCACAATAAGCTACAAAAGAAAAGAAAGTTTCACTTCACTATTTTAATTATTATTTTTTTTTAGATGTCCACAAAATAAAAATAACAGAAAGGAAATTTGTAATGCTAAAATAGCAATGATAAAATACCAACAACAAATTAATATGAAAAGTTGCATATTTTATCATAAGAAGCTGTAAATATATACACGTTATATTAGTTGAACGTTTAGTATATGTTTTAATAAATTATTATTAAATAGTAGTTATTAATAATAAAAGCCTCATTCCATTATAAATTAATACATCAATATTTAAAACGAAATATGTGTGATAATAAATCTTTGAAAATATAGGAAAAAAATAAGCTGTTGCAATAGCAAGGAATAAATTTCATATCTCCTAAACGGATTATTCTTAAGAGAAATGCTCAGATACTTAAATTTTGTTTAATTGAAACACATGTGTTTCAAACATTGTGAGTCAGTTTTTATTGATGACGTCATTTATATTTTTTTTTAAAGCAAACAGACATTTCTTTAGTGAATTTGATAAATATTGTACATTTAAATTACCATATATTTTAATGCCATTGAAGTAAGAGTAAGAAGCTGTTCAGTATCATGCACTTTAACAAGCAAATTTATATTGGTGTCCTGACATATCGTTTATCGACTATCATAATTGCGTATAATGTGTCAACAAATTGGTCAGATTACGAGCAATGAATTAACCTGAAACTTATTACCATATTTCAATAATATCCGGATACTAAGCTTACTTATAATATTTGTAATTTAAAGTTTTGCTGTTAATACCAATGTTACAACGAAATGGAATTCTTCACAGAGTTTAAGTACCAACATAACTAGCAACAAAATATTTAATTTTTTTGAGTAATTATCTCATTATGATGAAAGCATAAATTAAACAAGCAACAAAGAATGTATTAGATTGAAATTTGATTAAATCAAATCTCGAGCAAAGCGTCCAAGTCAATATATTAAATACAGAAATCAAATGACGCCTTAATGACATAAACTGCAATTTCAAATTGTTCCCAAATTTTTCGATTCATATTTAATTTTTGTATTTAATATATTTAGTTGGGCGCTTTGCTCGAGATTTGATTTAATCCAATATCAAAATTGCACATTCATATGCGGCCAAGGAAGCAACTAATTCTTATTGTTATGCGAAAATAGCTATTTCATGTAGATTAATATTAAATTAACGCAATGATTATTCAATTGCAACATTTAAACATTGCAATACCTCTCATAATATGCTTACTCACGATCTTAAAGCATTTATACAAGAAATCAAATATGTATTCGTACGTGGGGTACAGCTAATTACTAACAGAGTAGTGCTGATGACGTCTTAATGACACAACAACTTGTTCCCAAATTTTTGGATGCATATTTGATTTCTGTATTTAATATATTAACTTAGACGCTTTGCTCAAAATTTGATTTAATCAAATTTCAATCTAATACATCATATGCGGCCAAGGAAGCAACTAATTCTTAAGCAACATAGAAATTTCTCAAATACAAGATTCAAAATTTGAGAAATGTCAACCAACAATGAACGGACGTATCAGATTTGAACATGCGTAGTTGTCATCACATCGAGATACGATATTTCCATTTTTAAGTGATTTTCTGAAAAACAATTAGTGTAATAGATATTTATTTGCTTCCTTTAACAATACCATGTATAAATTTCTATACACATAATTATTATCAATATGTATTAGTTTAAGGAATAACCGAGGAAAAATTAAATAATCTGTAGTTTCAAAAACTATCCTATTGGTCTACCCTGATTACAACATGTTTTAAATGTAATACACTCCTTATAGTAATATTATTACTCAATTACTGTTGTAGTCATGGCCTATATTATATTTATCAATTTTTCAGAAACAGGATGTTCTTAAAATGATAATGAAATAAAAAATCCCACCAAGAAATTAATTAATCAATGAGCTAGAAATATATATATATATATATATATATATATATATATATATATATATATATATATAT
>JAWQRN010000267.1:0-32618 GCA_033557685.1 Sperchopsis tessellata
TCAGAGCCTCTACACGGTTTCCACCCGGAAACAACATTCATACAGATACTATCCGTGGAAGTCTATTACATTTAATACATATAGCAAGCGCCATTTCATCTGTCGTGGTGAAATCTACGACATATCTCATACACACGAACAAATGAGCGTTTTATTATTATGCCAGGTTTCCCACGAATATTTTTTCCGTTATTTATAAGATTCGTTCTACATATTGCATATGTTGAAACAATGCGTTCATTTAACTATGTTTTCGATCTCCATCTCGAGGCGGATATTTCTTGTTTATGTCAGTGATTACTGATGCAAGATTTCACCACGCCAGATGAAATGACGCTTGCTATATGATATTTTTCATAGCTGGTTCTTTACATCTACAGCGGTTAGTTTTGCTGTGTGTTCTTGGTAGGTTCTAATACTTCGTACTGAGGAGCACTGGTTATTCGAAAAGCTATTTACGGTACACACACAAAACCTAGCGTCCTATTATTTTTAATATTAAGCCAGACGTCAGTTTCTTTTTAATTTTTATTTACTTCAGATACTTTCTACTACGTTTCGGCTTATTTAACATGTAACCTTTTTCAAGTATAAATGAATATGTTGACCAAATATGCACAAAACTAGAAATGAGAATTAATGGCTAGAAATATGGTAATTACATACAACAGAATAGTATAGCACTAAAATTTTAGACAGAGAAGGAAATAATCGTAAAAGATTATTAAACGAAATGTTGTATATTTTGAGCAATTCAAATACTTTAAATTACAAACAAGATACATACAAACTATCAAATGAGTACACTACAACCACTAAGAACTATTAAACTTAATTTAATACATTATTTTACAAATTACCAAACAAAACAAAAACAACATTCTATAAAACAAATTACATTTTGTTTAATAAAATAGATAATTGTTTTTATCTTTACAAGTTTTTGATATATATCTTTAAATGTTAAATTAGAGACAGTGAAGAGTTTATTAACAACTGCGGCAGTGATATTATCTTGGTACATCTGAAATAACTAATTAGTATTTAAACTAGAGCTCAAGTATATATTTGCTGCTGTAACAGAATACTATGACGGTGGCAATGTAGTTTTTATAATAACAGATACGGCTAGAGTCTAAGGTGGAACTGCACTGGTAAAAGGGGATCGAAAATTTTAAGACTCTACAAAAGAAGCATAGATAACTAAAAGGTATTGCTAAGGCAGGATATAGAGTACGTGAAGAGCATTCAAAAGCAAATAAAGGAAAATATTAGAAGATACATCTATAAGGCCACACTCGGAGCGATGACGCAGTGCAGTAGCTATAATTTGATGAAACAGAGACTTCTGATCAAAAATCTAAATGGTTAGAGAATTGACGATAGAAAGGAAATACTAGAAGTAGTTTTGCAAAGAACTGTATTGAGATGTACATGACCATATAAACATATGTTCTAGGAAGAAGTCCCACCAATATTTCCCTCCGAAGTAACATTTGCTACGAAATCAGTGTAGAAAAGCACCAGGGAAAGATGAGATCACGATTAATATATTAATAAGCACTCAAAAGAAGACCTACACATTATCATTCAGTCAGTCTTACAAGTGTGGCTTATAAAATCCTTACCAAAATAATTAAAAACCGCCTCATAACCTTATTCGATTCTTACCAACCCAAAGAATATGCAATCTTTCGTAAGGGATATAGCACTGTAGGGCACATTTACATGGTACACCTGCCACTATGTTGTGCTTCGTAGACCACTAGATAGTATTTGACCCGAGCAGGATATCTCCAATTACTAGAAATTTGGCACAAAATAACATTATATCTGCCTATATACAGCTAATTCAAAACATCTATGAGAAACCACATTCAACGTTAAATTACTTGAAGAAGAAATGGCAACGTTTGATACTCAAAATGGTATTAGATATGGAGAAACCATACCGCCGAAGTCATTCAGTGCATCTCGAGATTATTTGATCCGGGATAGATATTGGGAACACAAGGACATATGGTAATGCATAATTCATTATCGAAGGAATTTAAAAGCAAATGGTTTAGATTACGAAAGTAAAATTATGAACTTTTGAACGAATCTTAGTAAAATGAACGTGATGCATATGAACTACCTTTGCCAATAGGTTCGCTAAATACATACTCAGCTCACGCGAAAACGTTGCAACAAATATCACAATAATTTGCTATCTATATTAAGTGAATATGCCAGATATCTTTAATTCTTTTATAATGTATTTGCATATGTTTGTTTGCTGGAAAATCAATGAGATCACATGTCATTAAAATACTCTCCTCCATACAATTGAGATCAAACACAAATGCGTCTTCTGTTGTTCAAGCGATATTTTTGTCTTAATGTCTCACCCTCTAGAAACCCCTTTTTTCTTCTCCTTCCCCAGCCAGTCTACTCCTAGACATAGTCTTCTTATTCCATATTTTTCTACATATATCTGTATTATGCGGTTAGGTGGAGGTCGATGACTGCTATATATGATATGCTAGACCCTATAACTCTAACATATTTTATTATTTTTTCAGGTAAGCTACATATCCTTGTTGACAGGTGGTAAGTGAAGATTAATAGAATATTTACCTTATTTTATTATGTGACTTACTGTCAGAGGATGCACTGTTATAATTCTAATATATGTTTATCAGATGACCTGGGCCAAAGTATCGTTATATCTTGAAGTAAAATATTCTATAATAGGTTTATGTTTGTAATTAAATATATTACACTTGATAAAGATTTTACTTGCAATATTTTAAGATTGCACACCTCTAAAAGTTACTAACCATTAATTGTTGATTAATTAAAAATTGTAGTTGCTGATATTTAAAAGATGCGTATGGTAGTGTAGAAAGATATTTGGTGGATACATCCTCTAGTTTAGATTATTTGAAGATACAAATTGTTTTAAATTTGTCTTACAAGTTTAGAGCTGCTCATATCAATCACGATTTAATAGTGTAACGTTTTCACGTGTTCACAAATAAAAATAAATTTAAAGGGTATTTATTTTACATTAATAGAAGAATACCACCTGGATTTCATTGAAGTAGTCTTGGTTGAACGAGCATCTCCCCATATATGGAAGACTAGTCTGGAATGGTGCTCAGTGGCGTAGAACCTCCGCAATAGTTTCGTAATATTGTCCCCTTCTTCATTTTGTTTGTCTAGAATAGGAGCACCTGCAGACTCATGTCTCATGACCATGCAATATGGTCTCAATAAATGTCTGTTTGCTTTTGGTAATGTGCGCCGACTGCAAGTGAACTGTTGACAACGTCGCTTTACCTTTTTTTGCAAATTGAATAATAGTAGAAATATCAGTGCATGGTGTTCTTGGCAAGTAGCTTCTCGATTGTAAGTGATACACCATAAAATTCATGTCGGAATTCTTGAAGATGAATTCTATCATATTTCAGCCTACGTCTCAGCTCAGTTGGTCGAGTTCAAACCAAAGTCTTGGAATGGAAATTTTCTGGAAACCCTGCTGTTGGGTAGTCACTTGCAGTGCACTATGACCACATGTCTCGGTAGGTTAGATGAAAATTGCAGAACAGCTGCCACACAGTAAGCCAATGACCGTGCCTGACAAGCACCAAACAGATCTCCTTCTTGCCCTATCACTACATTGAAATCTATCCGATGGCCTTCCAGAACTCCTCTTCGTCTTGGACTTGTAATTTCTCAACATGATAATGTCCTCCTTCTTGGAAGCGGGCGTATGGCGCATTGTAGTGTATGACTTTTGTTGTCCTTCATGGTTTTTTCTTGCTTCGTTATATCAGATCATTAAATTTCTTTACATACAGACCCTCCCAGGATGATTGAAGCTTGTGGTATAAACCTCTCCGACGTTTTGGATTATACAGCTACACCAAGTACATCCTTCATTCTATCGTTTGCAATCTGGATGTTGTTTCCGACAAAATTGTGTATGCCGTCCATTTTTCTTCGTATGTTATCGACATAATTGTACCCTCCTTCTTGTTCGTCTAGCAGGCTGCCTAAAATCAAGTCTCCAGGTAATCTCATTTCTCTTCCGAAAGTCACTTTAGCTGTAGTTTGCCGAGTCATTCCGTCGATAGCTGAGCAGTAGGCCATTAGAGATATATGGATATACTGGTCTCAATCTCTTTGATGTTCGGAAACGACGTTGGATAGGAATCGGCCCATAGTTCGATTCATTCACTCCACCATTCCATCAGACTGAGTCTGTTAAGGTGTTCTTCGCAGGTCTCCTGGAACAACGCTTATTCAAAGTTTCTTCTAATACTGCTGCAACAGTCGAGGTTTCCAGATTAGGTAAGGCATATACTTCTATTAATTTAGATAATCCATGTCAAGCAGTATGTATTTTTTGCGGGTATCAGTCTCTGAGAACGGTCCAGCTATGTCTATAGCAATTCTCTTGCAAAAGCTTCTTACGTTATACTGCTTCATCGGAGCCTTTCTCTTCCTTCCTGAAAAATTAGTTGCTGCACATATTGCGCATCTACGAAACCATTTTTTACATCATTGTGATAGTTGACTAAATAGCCTCCAGAACTCCAGTTGTGCAGTTCTTCTTTTGTTTTAGGTAGCACAGCTGTAGGGCCTCTTTGTTCTCTAAGGCTCTACTCAACAACCTATTTACCATCATCAATGAGTTCTATTGTGTCCAGTACATCTTCACTGCTTCCTGTTGTTTGGCTACTTCTTCCCTTTACTACTGGTCGTCGCTTTTTCTGCCTCCAGTTCAGAATTAGCCTCAGGTTTTGATTTTCTACTTGTTCTGTATTTATTTCCTTGTTAATCCATCCTTTCACCTCGACTATTATACGAGATATTGTCAGCAGCTCCGATCTTTCTTCCAGGTATTGACAATATTCACCCTTCAATGGGCAGGGTCTTCTTGTCAGAACATTCGTGTTGTTATGAATCTTACCTCTACGGTGTTTGGTGGTAAAGTGATATGTATGGAGCTATTCCAGCCACCTAGTAATCTGAATTTCTTGATGTTTTAAGCGAAGAAGCCATTGTCGTGTAGCATGATTCGTTTTAAGGAAGAATTATTGACTATATAGGTACTTATGGAAGTGATCTATTGCTTTGATAACGGCTAGAAGTACCCGTCTCGTGACACAGTTTTATTCAGGCTGAGATAGTCTTGCGGAAGTAACCAATCACTGTTTCTAGGCTATTTTTTGTTTGCAAGAGTAGCACTTGTACAGTGTCCAAAATGAACTGCCCTTCCATTCGAGGATAACTAAGGATTGGGTCCTTAGTTAAGATTATTTTCAATTTGTCTAACCTCTCCTGACAATATTCTGTATATTTAAATGTTGTTACTTCTTCCATCAGCTTATGTAAAGGCTTAGCAATATTAGCGAACCCTGAGACAAATCTCCGATAGTAAGTACAGAGTCCCAGAGAACTTCGAATATAATGTTTACTCCTCGAGGTTGGCCATTTATCCACTCTGGAGCTTTCACCGAGATATGTAGCTACACTTTCGCTGTATACCACATATCAAGGATATTTTACTTTCTTCTTGGATATTTGGGCATTTATCTTTCTTAAAATCTTCTCCAGATTCATTAAATGTTCATTAAATGTCCTACCAATTACGATGACATCATCAAGGAATAACAGACAGGTATTTCAAGAATAGCCCTTGAGGACTAGTACCATAAGCCTTTCGAAAGTTGCTGGTGCATTGCATAGTCCAAACGGCTTGACACAGAAATTTCACAGCCTTGATCCTGTAGAAAAAGCTATCTTTTATCGGTTTTTATAATAACCACTCTTCAAATCTAATGTGAGGAACCATTGCGACCCTACCAATGTGTCCAAGGTGTCGTCTATTGTTGGCAAAGGGTAACAATCCTTCTTCGTTACAACGTCTTCTATAGTCTGGAAACTCTGGTAGACCCATCTTTCTTTAATATCAGAACAACATGTGAAGCCCAAGGACTACTAGAAGATTCTATAGCGCTTTGTTACTGCATCTTCGTCAACAGACCTTTGGCTTGTTCTCGTTTAACTAGGGGTAACCGCCTTGGATACTGCTTGATTTCGGTTGCATTATTATTGTCGATCTTGTATTGTACCATATTTGTGCGACAGTAGAGAGGAAGACTCTCAGGTGACGAATATGCCTTGAAGTTGCCTTAAAAAATCTAGCACTTGTTTTTCTTTTGTTGGTGACATATATTTTTTTGATTATCACCAATATTGCTTTTAATATCTTCACATAATCTTAGATTCTCACTTATGTGCACATCTTCTTCATATCGGGAAACTGAGACGACTGGTTCTAGAGTTTCCAATTCCTTTATTAGGATGTATAGGTAACCCATTGGTGTTCAAGCTACGAACTGGAATTACATCTTGATATCTAACTAGGGCTTTTCCTATCAGAATTCCTGTCTTGATTGGATTTTCTATACCAGATTCAGTAAAACTCAACCGGTAATCGTTCATTTTGTTTTTAGTCTTAGTTTGTACTATTTGTTCAGTCATTGCCGGCATCGAAACATAATCGGTAAGTAGAAGGCACGCACTTGTTATCGTAGACCCAGGAAGCCCCAAACTTCCTTCTTTATTGCCTATTTTCGGTAGTCTCTCTATCAATAATATCTCCATGATGGCTCATAATATCCAACCGGATGATTGCTAGTAGCTGTTTGCACGTGGTTTGTGCAGGACGTACAGCCTTGTAAAACCATGGTAAGGTTAGTCACCTTATATGTGGCATCCCTGCCATTATATTTAGAACCATTTCGAATTGTGTCTTATAGAGTGTCCATGTAGACGTTCTATCAAATTGGGGTACCTTTATCCTCTGGCCAGTCGGATGTAATGAAGTTGTGAATAGTTTATTTACCAGCTTATCGATGTCTCCTTTCCAGGCTCCATAATCTTCTTTGAAGGCCTTTATTTTCATTTTCACGTTTTCATTTATTGCAGAAGCTTTCAAGTTCAACTCTTCAGTTTTATGTTCAATCATCCTTGAATTTGTTTCTAGTTTACTTTCTAGAAATTTCATTAAGTTTATGTTGTATAATTGTTTCAAATTGCACTTTTAAAACTTTTAGAATTTTTTTCAGACTGCTGTTCAATTTTTGTTTTATATGCTCTAGAATTTTCTTCTCTTCTTCTGGAATTTTCTTCCAGATTTTGTGCTATTTCATCTTCAGTTTTTATATAATTTTGTTCTGTTCTATTTCGTCTTAGGTTTTTTAGAGTTTTCTTCTAGTTTGTTTTCATTAGACCATCTGGTACTATCTTCTGGTTTGCTTTCTAAACTTTTAGAATTCTCTTTCAGCAGGTTCTTTAACATTAACAGAGTTTGCGTCGTGTTCATTTGTTCTTCGACTTTCTCTTCTGTGTCAAACAGTTTGTTAGTGGACCAGTTTCCATTTATCACACACTTTATTTTAACTGTTTAATGTATTTTGTTAACAACACTTTTTCCACTTTAGTTTTAAACCGCACACCTGTCAACAGTGTAACAATTCAACAAAATTTAAAGTATATTCATTTTAAAATACTTAGTTTATAGTTACACAATAATAAATTAGACAACTGTATTTCTAGGAGTATATTAATAGTCTGCTACGCGCGTTATACTAGATCATCAGAACTCCGTAGAGGAACTTTGTATCTAATAGAACTCCCCGCTGGCCGGACACTCGGTTTTATATGAAAATAAATAATGGATGTGCATCATTTCTAGCTCTAAAATAAATAAAATAATCATTACTAAAATATTTTTATAGCTTTTAAGAAAGATGACTTTCATAATGAAAAATAATTAAAACTAAAAGAGACGTAATATCCATAGCTTTTAGTTTCTTCACTGAGTTCTTTATGAATCACTTGTTGTTAAACACTTTTTATAGCACACTTTAATGTCGCCACTAACTTGGTGAGCAAGTTCTTGCTGTCACATGGAAGTTTGTGTGAGACTAAGCTGGCAGAGAAGCCATTATCTTTTAACGACAGCAAAAGTTTGTCGTGCGGAATAAACAAAAAACTAATATCAAGTTATGCCAATAAGTTTCATTTGAGGCTGCAATCGATCTGTAAAAAATATGATTATAAAATCCCTCCATTATGAAACTTGGCAAACTCTTGTGCTGGACACGCTCCTAACTCTTCCATTGTATTTCCGGACACACATGTAGATATATAGGAGTGCGGAATATTATCCTTCTTATCTTGTCCTTTGTGGTTGATTATCTACAATGCGGGTGCTTAAATTAATTAAAATGTTTGTGTTAGTAAGAGAAAAATAATTTATGACTTTCAATGTTCAACAACTGGATGTACTCTGCAATTTTTGACTTACAAAATAATTTGAAATAGGTATATTAATTGTGGAATTTTAATTTAAGTAACGTTTCCCTACTTTTCTTTCAGGAAGTAATTGTTAATTGTCACCAAATTTATATTAATGGTTACATTTGGTATCGTAACCCATTTGATTACGTTAGCATGTTTTGTATTTGCTGCCAATACTTAAAAAATCCACATCTCAAGTAATTTGATCGCTTTTGCAATTAGAAAGTGAAATTAGGGAAAACGTAAGTGAGTAACAGTGGTCAATATCCCGTTTCACTTTTTTTCCTTAGTTTAACTACTATATTTTGGATCTAAGTGATACAAATAGAATCAAAGTCTAAACATCTAGTATTGTAGTACTGTCAATTTTTGTACATATAGATATCTCAGTATAAATGAATTGTGTAACGTTTTCTATTTGGATTTCAAAAATATATATTTTCCTAGAGGTGGTGGCGGAATACTCCCCTTATTGGGTAGTATCGTCGTGTATGAGATAGCCAAAGTTACTGGTTAATGGATCGTCCCGAATGAGAAGACTTTTCAAATGTAATCTGTAGCTTAGGATAATAGTGGACTTTTTGCCCGCATCTGCACGCCATGGGGTGTGCAGGCAACCTAGTGTGTATACTTTGTGGTATGGAGGAAATTTATTACAAAAATGAAGCATCTTGGTACGTAGTATATAGCACCGAATGAAATGTGAATACTCTCAGCGAGAAGGCAGGTGACATATATCCATGTTACAGAGCTATTATTTAGTTGATAGCAAGAAAAAGCGTAAAAAATGAGCAGTACAAAAGAGAGAAAAGTTATAGAACAAGAAATAATAAGAAGCTACAAACTACACGAAAGGAAAGCGGCCCTGAAATATAGAAAACTTGTTGATTATAAGATAAACAGATTTGAAATATGTAATGAAGTAGAGATTGGTAAAAGCTAATAAGTACGGATCTTAAATAACTTAAGGTGAATGGAGATCACTTACAGATTACAGATTACAGGCATCAGCCGTCTCGTAGCTCACTGGCTAAGTACTAGGCTACTAAGCTTTGGGTTTCGGGTTCTAATCCCAGAGGCGGTCGGTTTTTTGCGTTTAGGGAAAAGTCTTTGTAGTGGTCGTCTTCCGGGAGGGACGTGAAAACGTGGTTCCCGTGTACTGCAGGTAAAATGAAGACCATGTGCACGTAAAATAACCCAATTCCCTGGCGTCGGTGATAGGCCATAGCAGCGGTAATAGGCCGACGTTAAATAAACAAGAAACGGCAATTTCAATTGAATAAGTAATATCTAATTTCATATGTAAATTTCTATGGATGCAAAACTTTTTATAACAGAAATAATTTATTTGTTCATATTTTACTGTACTAAATTTTGCGTAATATTTATCAATCTTTGATGAAATTTGGAAGTAGGCGATACATTCTGAACAACTTTGTATGTTCAAGTTTTTTCAGACGTTCGTACGACTGGACCAACAAAGCGAACTTTAAATATGCTTTATGTATTTTGTAAACCCTATTAAACATATCAATATTACATCGACACTTCCAAGTAAAGTGCGGTACCTGACATCACAGTCAGAGTAAAAACACTACTGCTTTATACATTTTTTATAAAAATATGTATAACATTCTTATCTTAAGGTTTTTTTGAAGATAACCGTTGGCTCTTCTGCCAGGAAACTGAAACACAATTCAATACACGGTTGTCTCCAGTAAAAATTAGAAGATTTACTGTGGACGTGGAAGACATCGTACAGTATATAATTTTTATTGATCTAAAATTTCGAATTTAAAATGTATTATAATAAAAATCTCTGCAGCTCAATGACAGTTATTTGGCTTAAGTAAATTTAAGTCGTAATAGTTTACAATTGTAGAGTCGCTAGTGAAGCACATAGTTATCTATGGGTATAGAAAATGATAATTTCTTATAGATGAAAGTTCTCATGTGGGACGTATCTACTACGAAAATACGAATAGACAGTAATAATTAACCATTTTAACCCGTTAGCATTTTTCTCTCATGTTTGAATATACTCCTACGATTACATTGTAATATTTCATAATTAAAACTAAATGAGGTTTTTGTTAAATATTTAAAAGTAGTCTAAAATTTTAAGCATACAATATACGTTTCATAAAGTAGACTTAAAAATTTGAATGTTTTAATAAGATTCTTCAGGCCAGTTTGTTTTTAAATGAAACATTGTCTAAATTAGTGAGGATTTCGTGCTTCTTTTCAATTTACAGGCCAGATCGTCCCTTCAGAGCGTGGAGACAGCAAATTTCCGTTTGGAGCGTGAAGGGGCGTGAATAAGGGCAAAAGGCGAGCGTGACAGCTATTACCACAGCATAAATAAAGAGCCCATCTGCTGAGTCTATATTTTTGGGGGTAAAATGTATGCTAATGGCGTTTTTAGTACGGGAAAATTTTACGTTTCAACCTTTTATGTGGACACATTCCTCGTGCTCTCGGTTGACACTTACCGATACGGTCGGTGTACGGGAGGACCGTTTATTACGCTGAAAAATAATAATTGTAAAAATAAAGGCCAGGCATAATCTGCAAAGGGCGGTGAGTTTATCTGAATTTGTACATCGTGATGTGGTGCGAGTTTTTAATACAGTCATTTCGGAAAATGTTTAAGGGTGGCAATAAACGTAAATGCTGAGATTGTGGGTTTTTGTAATAATTTCAGAAACCTAATAGTTACAGAGTCATATAAGCTGGATACAGAATTTTCCAAATATTAAATTTATTTTTATAAAAAATTCGACTTAAACTCTTTCGGATATGGAAGCATCATTCAAATAAGTTATTTATTTCCGTAAAACTCAAATATATTAAACCTTTAACCTATTTTTGAATACAGAAATTAGGTTTATCATTACGGCAAATTTTAGTGGTACAATCTTATTCAACATATTTAATAAAAACACACCAACATTTTTATTTTAATTTTTTGGAAAATTTATCCACTTTTTTGGATTTGGAATTATGGTCAAATTTATATTTTCACTTTACAATGTACATACAAATGGATATGCTATTGATATGCTGAGGCAAGCGCTTTAGAAGATAATTGATATATATATATATATATATATATATATATATATATATATATATATATATATATATGTAAGAAGTCCAGACATACTCAGCAGAGAGAAAGAGGGCACATTCCCAAGAGAATGGAATGAAAACTAACCCTCATAAAAAACCCAGCAAGACAGGAGAAAGTAAATCATATGCAGCCGGAAAATTGTATGAGAAATTAATAAACAAGAGGCTGACAGAAATTGTAAGGCAGGGGGGCTTCGCTCAGTTACGATATGGCTTCAGGCAAGGACGCTCTACTATAGACGCCATACAACACGTACAAGAAATAGTGAAGAAAAAGAGCAAGAAACCAATTAAAAAATATGTGGTATTGGTAACCTTATACGTGCAAAATTCATTCAACACGGCCTCCTGGAACATCATTATAAAGCAACTACGAGACCTACTGTATATGAAGGATACTATCAGTTTATATTACATAATATAATTATAAGAATAAATCATTGTCTTGTCCCAACATTTTTCTAGTTTACTTCCAAAAGAAATTCATACATCGACAATTTTGATGGAACATTAACGTTAAATACAGACGCGTTGCGTCATTTGGAGATATGAACAGAACTTAACGAATTTAAGCATAGTTACTGATACCCCTAAGTTTCTCCTACAATGCTATAAATCATATATTTCGTCAGAATAGTTGACAGAATGCTTATGATGTAGCATGTCCGGAAGTTTTGAAGGCTGAGCATGTAATGTAGAAAAAATGGTTAACGGAGGTGGGACATTTTCTGAGAACATCGCAAGTATCGTCGGTTTTTTTTTATCGTAAGGAAGACAATCGATCTTTCATACCTGTAAATATTCATGGTTCGCGTATTTTAGCTCTTTTAGATTCAGGTGCAATTCATTCTGTTTTATTCTAGGCACTGCTTATTTTTGTTGGAAGAATATAATTTATTTTTACAGAAGTCTTCAGCTGATGGGGCTGGTCAATCTATTTTAGGTTTTGTACAAATTCCTATTACAATCGACGGTATTACCAAGTGCGGACTTATTAGTTTTCAACACTATCCACGCCTCTTTAACTTTGGGTGCTGATTGCTGTTATTTGTTTGGTAAAAGGGCTGACTTTAGATCTGATAGTTTTTTAGTTTCCCAGAAAATTAATTCAATGCTATTAATTCACAGTAAAACGATCTAAACGCTCAACAACATCTTGATTTAAAGACGATAATAGATAAATTTCATGGTATTAGTGGCCCTAGATGCTGTCAATAGCGAAGTCGATAAAATGCTTGAGCGGGGTGAAATACATTCTTCTTCTTCCCCGTGAAATTTACCTATAGATTTGGTAAAGAAGAAATATGGTAGCTTACGCTTTTGTTTCGATGGTCGTTAATCAAATGCAGTTACTAAACGTGATGTTCATCCTTTGCCTTGTGTGACAAAAATTTTGGATATATTACGTGATCGATTTTTAAGTTCCATTTATATAAAAAGGCATTTTGCCAAATTCTTCTGGACAAGGACAGTTATGAGAAAACAGTTTACAGTTCCACGACGTGGCCTATTCGAATTTACAGCTTTACCTTTTGGTATAAATAACAGTCCGCAGACACTATACAGATTGATAGATAATATCTTCGACACAGAGATTCATAATGAAATATTTTTGCATATATGGATGATGTGATTATCACATTTAGTAGTTTTTCAGAACCCACAGAGACTCTTACAAAAGTTTGTGACTTAGTGAAGCAGGTCTGGTTGTGAATTTTGTAAACCGTCACTAATTTATTTGGGATTTCTAGTTGACAGACAAGGATTTCGGATTGATCCTTCCAAGGTCAAGGCTATTGTAAATTTTCCAGTTCGAAAAATTACCACTGAGATAAAACGCTTTCTTGGCATGGCCAGTTGGTATCGTAGATTTATTAAGATTTTTTCAACTATCATCGCTCCAATTTTAGTGCTCATTAACTGTAGATAAAAAAGACAGCCATTTCAAGAGCTTAAATATGTATTGGTACGTGCACCTATATTACCTGGTCCGGATTTGAATGATCGGTTTATTATTCAATGGGATGCAAGTGATGTAGGTCTAGGCGCCGTTTTACTTCAGGGCGAAGGAGAGACTGAGAAAGTAGTCGCTTATGCTAGTCGTTTCTTAACAAGTGCGGAAAGAAATTACAGCACTACTGAAAAATTATGTCATGCTTGTCTGTTTGGTGTTGAGAAGTATCGTCTACATGTGGAGCTCACTACATTTAAAATTATAATAGATCACCATGCTTCATTATGGCTTCACATACTTCAATCAGCTAGTGGAAGGCTAGCTAGATGGACAGATCGTATGTCTCAATACACTTTCGATATAGAACAGGGGAAGGAAAGTTCAATGTAGTTCCTGACGCATTATCGCAAGCCCCTGCACCTGACAGCCATTTTGCCTTGTTAACTATTGGTGAACCTGTCAAGCTAGCAAATCGACATCACAACTACGTTCTGGAATAATGGGCTGGCAAAAGAAGGTCAGATATTCTTCTGATAATAATCGATTGGTTTATAAAGTTTGTGCAGGTACATCCTTTTAGAAAACTACGGCTTCCGCCATCATTAAGTTTCTTGAGAATTTTTATGATAGGAGTCCCCCAAATTATCATGTGTGATAATGGTTCACAATTTGTTGGTGGAGTTTTTCAGAAACTTATTGAAAACTATAACGTACAAAAGGTTTGGTACAACGCAGCTTATCACCCTTAAGTAAACCCGGTTGAACGAACGAATTGAATTATTGGACTGCAATTCGCTCTTATGTCAGAGAAAATCACCGACTTTGGGATGCAGAAATATTTAAGATCGCCCATGCCATTCGGAACTCTGTTCATGAAGTCACTAGGTTTAGCCCATCATTTTTAAATTTTGGTAGAACTGTTCCCTGCTGATGTGATTATTACGGTAAACTAGTTGACCTCAAGAAGGAAGATGATTCCTTGAACCAGCGCGAACAACTTGTGAGGGATGTTAACGAACTCTCCTCATTATATAACGACATAGTTAAGAAACTAAGGCACGCATACGAACCCAATAAGGGGCAATATGATTTGTGAAGACGGTTTTTAAAGTTTAAAAACGGTAATACTGTGTGGAAATGTAACCCAGTTTTATCGGATGCCTCCAAAGGAAATAATTCCTTCATAAATATATCAAAGCTAGAGTGGTTAAAGGAACTGGTACCGTTACGTATCGTTTATCGGATTTGAATGGTCGCAATTTAGGTGTTTGGCACATTAAAGATCTAAAACCTCATTTAGAAACGCCTGAAGGAACTAACGATTAAGATAGCTAAACTTAGTAGCTGTAAATATATATAACAATATATATATATATACAAAAGAGTACTTAAAAAAAGGCTCAATATAGAATTGGCCGAAACGTAGTACTATATACTATATATATATATATATATATATATATATATACTTAATTTGACTTTATTTCTTCTATTAAAATAATATTCGCACTTTATTGGTGATATCTGGTAAAGTGTTTGGCTTCCACCATTTGCCCTATTTTATTGAATATTTTTATTTCGAAGGCTACTGGTGGTTGGTGGGGCAAAGCAGGTGTACTTGTCAAAAGTGAGATGTGAGTGAATCGGGAGTCTGCTTCGACAGTTATCAAGGATAATATATAGAGAGGTCCATATCTTGACGGCATTTTCAAGATATGAACCATACATATTTAGTGCAATTGTGTGGAATCCTTCAGAAATATACCACTTAGCTGGATGTATTTTTAATTTTTTTTGGACCTTTGTTTTAAGGCACATTAGTTGGCCGACATTCGGTTAGAGTTATTAGTCTGTTTATTATATTGGCGCCCATACATTTTTATTATTATTTTACCAGTCTAAAATTACTCTTACCCACGGCCATAAAATCGCCGAGACTTGCAGCTATCTGGAGCCTTATACCCCTTAAGGTTCAACCTGTGCATTTTCGGGGTCAAGGGCGGTACAATATTTGTAATGTGTAGCTATTTTGTATTGTACATTAATAATTGTTTCACATTTACTAAATTTTTTATTAAAGTTTCTAGTTTTGATGTTGAAAATAATGTTTTTAGTGTATTCGTTATACACATGCATGAAGATAGTATATTGATCTGATTTTTAAAAATCTCATTATTCTAGTAGGCCATATAAAACGGTCTTGCAATTAAATCAGATTAGCAATTTATCTAAGCTTTGTGTAATTGTTACAATAATATAAATATGGTTTTGAAAGGCATCTCAGGTATAATATATTTTACATATAAAATGATATTTTAACATTTCATTTGAAAGCTGCGAACTATATAAGTTGTTTTTACCTAATATTGATTGTTAGAATTTGTAATGATAACATGTGGTGTAAAATAATTTATCTGTCAATTTTGTTTTATATTTGTACACGACATTATACTATTAAAAATACTGAATTTATCATGTATAGACGCGTAGCGAATGCAATTCAGCACTGTTATTGTACAGTGTTTTCATTTCTTGAGTTATCCTGGTTTTAAAATCATGAATGTCCTCTGGTGGAGTTTCGCGTTCTCAAATAACCGCTGTAAAAATAGAGCGGCGTTAAATCCCGAGATCTTTCCGATCATTTTTGAGCACCTCTTTTATCAATCCATTTCCATGGAAGGAGGAGCTCCGACTTGTTGGAAATATAAATTTTCCAAGTGGGTCTATCTTATTTTCTAGGAGTTCAAGGTACAGTTGCCCAGTCCGGTTTTGTTCGTAAAAATAAGCCAGATTATGTCGTCCGCTAGAATACCAGCCCATATATTTATCTTTCCGGAAAACTAAGTATGATTATCTGGAAAAATGTGTGAATTTTCGATCGTCCAGTACCGACAATTATCTGTATTGAACAAGTTTGGATCATTGGGGAATTTTTGGAATTATGTCTTAACATTAGTGAATTCTTCATCTTCACAGAGTTACTGATCATGCACAGACTAGGTATTCGTAATAAGGCAAATTATTGAAAAAACAATTGAATATAACAAACCAGCCTTCATAAGTTTCGTCGATCTAAAAAAGGCATTTAACAGAGTGAGACTGAAAGTAGTAATCCACCTGTTGTATAACAGAGAAATCCTCTTAAAAGTCATAAAAACAATTGAAAACATCTATAAGAACAATATAATAGAAGCCAGAATATATGGACGACTAACAGATACAATAAACATAGGGTCAGGAATTAGAGAGGGAGACTCCGTAAGCCCATTATTATTCAGTTTAATAGTGGATGAAATATTAAAAAAAAAAATAGCAAACGAAATGATACAGAATGAAAAACAAGGAGATGAAAGTACTCTGGTATGCTGACGACGCAGTGCTAATAGCACTAGTAATTAACAAGGAACCTATAATATGTAAATTAGAAATTGTTGATGGTTATGGAAATGAAATACCTAGGTGTACATTATCAAGCTACGGAGATGTTGAAAAAGATGTAAAGTTCCAAATATAGAAGGCTAATAACATTGCAGAATGCCTGAACAACACAATATTGAGAAACAAACTCATACAAGTGGAAACAAACTAAAGGATATACAAAACCACGATAAGACCAATATTGACATATACAGCCTACACAAGACCGGACACATCTAAAATACAAAGACTGTTAGAAATGGCAGAGATGAGAATATTGAAAAAAATTAATGGAAATACGTTGAGAGATCGAATTAGAAGGAGGTGCAGCTTCGAAGAGATAAATGAATGGACACTGAACAGGAAAGGGGAATGGAATAGTCACATAGATATAGTGACATAAGATAATATAACCAGGGATAAATCACCGGTAAGTAGAAGAAGTATAGGTAGACCACGTAAACGTTGGAGCGAGAATCTGGCATAGAGACATATCCTACTATGGAACAGGCAGAATTGCCTAAGAAAAGAGAAGAAGAAGACACATTTTAATTTATCAACCAAAATATAAATCATGTTATACACGAAAATCTTTTCATGTGTATATATAAATCAAAACGCATTAACAGTAATTATCTAAAGCTATTTTTTCTGATTTTCCAGGCATTTTAATACGCTTTGCAGACCTTCAGCAAAATATTGACTATCTAATGATTTTACGCTAAATTCATTTTCAAATTCTTAACGTAATAATGCTTATCTTCAGATTTTCCGGGAAATAACCGTATGTTGACTGTTTTTGCCGACGTTTCTTCCGCCGTTGCAGGGGACATTATCAAGACATGTAGCTCTTAAAAGTACTAATTATACATTGCCATTTAGCTCTGAAAAGTGCTAATAATATAATAACATGTAGCTCTCACAAGTACTAGTAAAGAAATATACTTCGGCAAAAACAAAAGCCAACACACAGCTATCTCCCGGAAAACTTGAAGATATTTACTATGGCTGTGGAAGTCTACGTACGTAATAATGGTTAGTTTTATATGTAGGTGAAAAATATGTACATGTTTGATATGCATGTTATGGTTTTATGTAAATATCGTAGCATAGAAAAAAATGAAGACCACACCTTAAATAATGAGTTGGTAATGTAAGAGTGTAATAAATAATTTATACCTACTGTCTTTTGGCCGTAACTAGATGATTTGGGTATTTTACAAGGTTTTCTGTGAATAAAATAAGTGGGGGGTAGCTGGACGTTTTTTAGATTTCCGAAAATATTGATAGGGTGCGTTAATGATGCAGTACGTTGCTTTCAATTTCATTATTGAAATCTTAGAACAATTTTAAATCTTATCTGCAGGGAGATAATTTAGGGTTTTATGCTACAACCACAGGTGAAACGATTGTATGATATGAACGGGGGACACCCGTGTTGATATTGATATTAATGTCAAGCAGACTTATTTTTTGACACAGTCGTGTCACATTAAGCTTTCTGACGTATATAAAATAGTTGACTGGTATTTACTTTCCGGGAATATCTTTATCGAATATGCAGATGTTTGGAGATTATAAACATTTTTGCGCACCATTATATGCCTACTGTACCCTGAAAAATTAGGGTCTTACATAAGGATTGGAGGCTAGTACTGCCATATCATTTTCATAGAGGGCTAATTCGATACTGAATTATTTCGAAAATTAGTTTGGAGGATAATGCATATTTGTGGAGAAAATATCGAACCTTAAGGAACACTCAATGTAAGTTTAATCCTAAACGTACTCATGGTTTTAAGAAAACTAGGTGTAGTATAATGTACTGGGAGATCTAATCCGACCATTCCATAGGTAAGGCTATGACCATATTAAACACTTTTCTAAACAGTTGAAAAGAGCTGGTACGTAATATTTGTGGTTGAAAGCATTGGTAATTAATGAACCGTTGTATGCTGCGCTGAATCCAGTATATCTTCCTTTTGATAGTAGCCTTAGGATAACTTTTCTAGAGTCTTAGTCATACAATGTAGAAGGATAATAGAATGGTACTTGTACAGACACTTGTTCTTAATTGTTTGAAGAGGTCTATGGTATGGACAAATTTCCAATAGTTGTCAATACAACAATATTTATTTTGCTGTTTCACAACATGTTACATAGACTGTCGGGTCCTGTAGATTCCCGAATGAACAATGTATAGGTGATCTCCTCGATCTCACGTAACTCTGATTCTTGTAGATCATTATCAGCTTTAGCTCTGCTATTTTGCAGCTAGCTATGAACATGGAAGTTAATGTGCTTGACGTGCTGCAGGTTGGTACATTTATATACTCTTACTAAGGGATTCGATGATAAGTTTTTCTGGCACGAATAAATTCTAGTCAGGAAGTATATAAATCGCGTTTGACTATGGATATGCATACATTGTGATGTAAAATTTGATTTAGTTGGATGATGTGAAACATAAGAATGAATTTGATATTTTAAAGAATATTTTTTTGGTTGCAGAGAGGAACAGGTATTAAGAGTGTAAAGATGTTAACAACAGAAAAGTTACTGAATTAAATATCTAGTTAAGACAAATTGTTTGCAGTGGCCATCAAAGCAAAATGTTTAAGATTTTACTTTTGTATATTGATTAAAGTATGTGTTAATTTCATATAAGCTTTGCTGTTTATTTCTGTTTATCGTATTTATGTCTTTTTTGCATTCATACTATGTGTTTGTTCTTTAGGTGGTTAATACGTCGGTAAGTATATGTGATAATGTTGTTTTATTAAACAACTTGATTATAGGGTTTTAAATAATCACGAGAGTATAATGACATGTAACGAAATAAAAGGTAGAGCAAAAAACAGGGGATTCATTGTCGACTATCATCAAGTACGTGTGTATGACAGTGAATTGAATGACCGCTTACTAACGGTAATTGTATGTAAACAGGGTCTAATGGTAATCTAGTGGCTTGGCTTTGCCTATCTGTGGCGATTGCATCAGCTCAGCCTAGCTTGTGTGAACTGGGCTGAGGCTCAACAAAATTACAATTGTTAAATTGCCATGAAACTAGTTCGTAAATTAACCTGCCGAATACACTCGAATGAAATCGTGTTTCGACCATGTCTATATACAGCCCGACTATTTAATCAAGTTTATCAAGTTATAATGGAGTACAGCTAAAAATAATTTTTGAAACTGCAATATCTGGAAAATATATCATTTGGGAATTATTAATAATTACAATAATATTTTACTTTATATATAATTTGATTAACCGTTAATCTCAAGGTTTTAATGAGTATCACTAAATTTGTCCTATTAGAATAAGATGCTTTTATTATTTTATTAAAATATGGGAAAATTATTATAAATGAAAGGTTTATTAATAGGAACGCGATCTCCTAAAATTTAGTGTTGATTTTAAATGTCCGACCGTCTTATATAGATGCTTTGTTAGACATTGACATATTTATTATACTTCGGTTCCTACCCACCCGGTACATTATACATATATATATATATATATATATATATATATATATATATATACTTTATAAAAACCGTTTTTGAATATTTTGCATAAATCTCTCCACCAAAATATTCTTCCCTACCTCCCCCTACCCATGATATAAAATTGTTCCTTTCTCTACGTAATCAGCTCAATGATTCAGATATTGTTTACACTGACGGATCCAAGTCTGCCAGTGGATGTGGATTCTCCTTCTTTTATGCAAAAACGAAAATTGGGCAATCTTTTAGTCTAAATAAAATGGTCTATCTTTACGGTGGAGTCTTTAGGCATTTTAGAAGCTCTCCGATTAGCATACCGTATAGGATCAAATAATATAACAGTGATGACTGATCCGATGAGTATTTTGAAGGTACTGGAAAATATAACTAATACAATAGAGCAATTATCAAATTAACAAGTGGATATAAAATTGTACTGGATTAAGGGTCATTGTGGCGTTGCACCGAATGAGCTGACAGGCTGGAAAGGTCTGGTTTTGCGAGCTCATATTTGTGGCATTATCAGGTGCCAAGTGGTGATTTTGTTATAGATTTCAAAAATAAAGTGATATTTAAACAGTTGGACGCTTATTGAAAAAACATTTACACACGGAAAATGACACAATGTACATTGACACAACCTACAGCATATGTGAAGTCTTGGTATTTAAACTCAAGTTTGCCCCGACAAGCCTTCTCAAATATTACTAGACTGAAGTTTGTATATGGTCAGTTTCCTGCCCACCTGTTTATAATTAATATCATAGATTCACCTGCTTGTGGATGCGATTGTGAGTCCGCGGATCTGAACCATATATTTTTTGGATGTAACTTGCATTTGGAGGAAACAGAAATTCTGGTGGGAGAAATTTTGCGAGAGGGAGAACAGTTTTCCACAAATATTATTAATCTATTGCAGACTAATAAAAAATCTATTTACGGCTTAGTTGTAGAATTTTTGCCAGAAACAACAGTTTAGATCTAAGCGTTTGTTGGCTATTGAAATTTTGTTGACGCGAACTTTGTGATCTTACCTTTGTTTGTCCTCCCATTTTCAGTGGTCTAATGCATGTTAAAGTGAAAATAAATACGACATTGTGAAGGGCATAATAGTGTGAAGAGTTGTGACCATGTCTGTTACCTAATTCCGCATAAAGACGTCCATTCTCTCCCCTCGTTTGATTAAGGTGAGTTATATATGCTGGTTCATTAAAATGTGTATTTTTTAAGATACGACTCATTGGCTTAGAACCAGAAAGGCCGAGAAGATTATTTAATGCAGCATCTGATTTGAAATACACAATATAATTTGAATTTTCGCTCATACATCGAAGACGGAAATAAGGCATTTTCAAAATCCATACATATTTGCATAAACATTGTTAGAAGTTCTTCGAAATTAACAAAGTTTGTTGCAGTTTAATCAATGTAAAAACCTAAACTATATTATTTTACAGTTATAGTCAATAGTATTCCGTGAACATGACGAAGAAAAACTCTCTCGACTCACCGGAGATGGTCATGTTGGGTTATATCCCGGTTGAGGCGAACTTACAATCGAATGAAATTAAAACTGGCCTCGGTATGAATACGGAACTTAAGTAGGTTGTTAGCCATAGTAGTAGAAATAGGCCAGCATAAAATAATAAACAAACATATACAAGAACAAGCACCTGGTTTTTGGTGACATTAAACCCAATAAACCGCAAAACTTTGTATATACCTGTGGAAAAGAGAGGTAAAGATAGCTCCTCCATATTCTATGTATCATAATTCTATGGTCGAAAGATGCGTCACAGCAATTATTCCTAGCATATAGGCAATAGTTACTATTAGGGCTAATGACAGTGGTCGATTGATCAACAATAACAGATATTATGGTCCTCTGTAAACCTTGTTTACTTAACGCGGACCTATTTCTGCTGCTGTAGCCAAATACTAATAGTTATCATAACTGGAAATTTTCGGCCTCTAGTGCTCCAACTTTTTTTTTTTCGATAAAGGGGACATAGTCGGCCCACGCGAGTAACCTGGCAAGTGGCCCCCATCAATTAGCCCGACAGTCCGGGGCTACGTTAAGCATTACATCAGACTGTCGGCTGTTTATCCCTTAGGGCTTTTGGACTCAGGTCTTACGACTTTCTTACATCCCCCGTCCGCTACCGCGATTACGGGTTCAGGGACCTATCGTTGGCACTTCACTATCAGGCACATACACTTCGAAATTTACTCACGCACTCTGGCGCACGCGTTCATCTGTTTCCCTCTTCTTCACGATTGCACACATGGAGTTTATAATGTTCCAATTTGAAGCTGTACCATATTTTCCACCTGAAGCGCAACACCGAGCACTACCTCTGCAATACGCCTCTCCGCATGCCACATAGGGCACCGAAATATGACGTGGTCTACACTATCACACACGGTCGCTCCTTCCTCCGCACGGTATACGCAGGTGTCCACTTCCTCCTTCCTAATCTTAAACAGATAGCTCCTAAAACATCCATATCCGGTTAACACTTGCGTCATATGAAATTTCACATCACCATGACGCCCCTCCCTCCATGGCCTTATTTCGGGGATAAGTTCCCGCGTCCAGCTGCCCTCTACAAAACTGATCCACTCTGCCTACCAACTCTGAAACAGCTGGTCTCTCGCGACAGCCCTCGTTATGTGGTTCATGTGTATTTTCCTTCTTTCCTCCGCCAGTAGCTCCACCGGGGGAATGCCGGCAATCACCAGTGACGCCACCCGAGACACTGTTCTGTATCCACTACAGACGCGAAGCGCCACTCTCCTTTGTACAACCTGTAGTCTTCCCCTTATCTTTTCGCATGCCATGCAGTTTGCCCTCACTTCCGCGCCGTAGAGCATGACCGAATGAGCCACTGAGCTCAGCACTCGCCGTTTCCCACTCCGTGGTTCCCCCACGTTGGGCATCAATGTCGCCAGAGCATCTACTACCTTGTCGGCTTTTTTGGCAGTTTTTTCCATGTGGGTACCAAATTTCAAGTTTGTGTCCACATAGACCCCCAGATACTTGATACTATTCTGTGGTGCTATGATTGTGCCCCCGACCTGAAACGTTTCAGGGCCCACCCTCTTCCTACCTATCAGATGAACGGCTTCAGTTTTCTCTGGGGCCAATCTTAGGCCGCGTGCAGCAATCCACTGTTCCATTATGTCAACCGCTTCGTTCGTTTTTGCCATTAGTTGCTCCTCCCGTCGTGCTACCACGATCAAGGGTAGGCCATTCGCAAATGCCATTAATCTCACGCCATCTGGATAGTGTACCCGTAGCACTCCGTCGTACTGCACGTATCACAGAGTAGGTCGGAGGTTCGATCCCTTTGGCACACCACTGTTCACTTCCATATACTCCCTATGCGCGTCGCTGTCCAACTGGGATTGGTTACTTTAACGTACACGTGGTCTAAAATACCTACAATATAGAGTATCTTTTTCGTGGACAAATTTATTAAGAACGTCCTGAACGAATTTCATCCTAATAAGAGTCTAAGTCTTTTGAATAGGAGGACTACAAACTATGTCTTGAGCTTGGATATTGAAGGGTTCATTGTAATATTTTGGGACTCGTCATGAGTTATTACTTGTCGAACCAGACCATGGAATGCGGCCAAATCATTGAGCTGCTTTTATCACAAGAGTCGAGTTGGGTTTGAGATTCTAAAAGAGTCGATATTGGGCCCAGTAACTTTTTAAATGTCTCTCCGTGGGAGTATGCAATCACTTACATGAATAAAGATATACAACTTAAGATGTAAGTAGTGATAATTTAATATCTCTAATTGGTTTTCTGCAAATAAACTTTTGTTAACTTACGGGCAATCAGGATCAAAGCCCATAATGCCGCGGCAAGGTATACAATAATAATTAAACTAGATAATCATAACAAAATTCGACCTTCTGAGAGAAAATCTATTATTAAATCAAACACTTGCCTATTATTCATGGACAGCACATTTATGATACTTGTGGGTACTGGTACATTTTTGCTGACTAGTTTACTCTGAAGAACCTTTGTGTTTGATCCGTTACTTCGTGTTACAAGAGCACGATGGAGAATTTATTATTTTGATTTTATGTAGGTGTGATAGGAATCTACCGTGATTAAATTTCAATCTTGTAATCGATGATACGCAACTTCTAGAAACTGTATACTTGGAGTACCAGTGGTTTATTGGGATATGTGGATGAATTTCTGCATATTGAGTCGACTTGTTTTCATATGAATTTTGCAAATAAACTTATCTATTATAATTATCAAATATAACTGCATCAGTTCTACGAAAATAGACAGGAATGAAGATTATCGTCGTCACAATTTAGAAGGTTCCGTTCATAAAAATACAATATATAACACCTATACTGATCACCACTATGTATTGCATGAGCCAAATGAAAATATTAACCAGCAACGAATTCATTTCTAGGTACATTTTATTTGCCTATTTTGAGTTAATAATTCTATATGCAATGGTTTAGGTTTTGTTATAAAACTGAGCAATGAGACTTTTTGTAGATTTAGTTTATAGGGGCTTTTGCAGGAAAATGTTTAGGATGTACAATGTAATAACGTGACCTAATGTACATGTTAATTACACCAAATGAAGGTATACCATTCGAGCTGAATACCCTCACTGTGAAGTTTATACTCATATATTGTTTAAGTCCAAGCTAAAATCTAGGACTCTAGGTACCTGCCATTGTACGTGCTAGCGCATTTTAGGGTTGCGCACCCCCACCAACACTCCTGAAGGGTGTTACTGTCCTTTCAGGCAGTCTTGTCTTATATTTCTAACAGTTAATATGTTTAAAACAGTCTTAAAATAAATTCAGTCGGCACAAGAAACAGTTTAATTTTTTTCTTATTTCAAAAGTAAGATGGTTGTCTGTAATTAACTCGCTCGTGCAGCGAGCTTTCAAGTTGTGTGACACAACTCTACTTTCCCAAGAGGTGCGTACAGTCGCCGATGCGCTGATGGCAAATGGATATAGTTTATCAGACATCAAACGGTCAATAAGACGTTTCAGGAATCCACCCAACATTGTCAGACACCCTCCTGAAGAGTAAAGGATACGATGGACAAAATTGCCCGCAATCTAAGAAAATTTGACAACAGTATTCTCCCCAATACAAAAGATTTCGCAAGTTCTTCCTTCTTCAATAGATGTCAGATCCCTTGTTCCTGTGGTAAGGTATATATTGGAGAAACTAAGCGTACGGTTGCTACTCGTTTAAAGGAGCACGAGCGCTGTACTCATCTGGGTCATATTATTCAGTCAGCCGTGGCTGAACATCGTCATGAAACAGTTCACCCCATTATGTTCCAAGATACTATAGTCTTAGCTTGGGAGCCTTCTTATTTTCCCAGAAAATTCCGAGAAGCCATTGAGGTTTATAATCACCCCAACAATATCAATGGGACGATGGTTTTCAACTCACAATTGCTTGGCGAATCCCCCTCTCTCATTTCTCTCCTGCACTCGCCAATGTTCAGCCGAACGCAACAGTCATGCGCTAGTGCGCATCCCTCACTCCAGGCCTTGCCTATATAAGCATGATCTGGCCGAGTTTGGATCAGTGCAGTAAATGCATTCATGGAAGTAACATCATTTGCCTTGAAAAATGTCCCTTGCAACAGTTGACGAAACATTTCAGAGCATCTACACGGTTTCCACCCGGAAACTACATTCATCTTTTCGTTCTTCTTGTGTTCCTTTGAAAATTTCATTCATTACATTTATGAACAACAATGGGCTCAAAATTCCTCCGTGTCTAACTCCTTGATTTGATGTAAATCCTTCTAACTCTTTATTTGCACCTTACCCTGTTTTACTCCCTGGACTTCTCTGCTGTTTGCCGTATGGTAAATATCTGGTATTGTTTACTATGTTCTGGTCTGAATTCACTTTGTGAATCATCTAGAATCCGCTCATGTATCTTCTCAGGTGTTGAGTGATATCCCTCTATAGTTTTTACATTACCTATTTTCTCCTTTCTTGAAAGGGGGTTCTTTCACTGCCACTCCCAGTCTTTAGTTATTATTTTACTTTTCCAGGCCTTTTTACATACCTCTAGAAGTAATTTCTGTCCATCTTCTCCCATATACTTGACCTCTTCTACAGTTATACTATCATACCCAGCCTTTTTCTATTTTGATTTTGCCCATTGCTTTGTTCAGTTCCGCTCCTGCTAATGTTTCGTGATTAATGTCATTTTCTTGTCCTATTCCCCAAACTCATCCTCATCTGTACTTTATCATCTACTCCTAGTCATTCTTGGAAGTACTCCTTCTATCTGTTCATTATGTTTTCGAGTTCTGTGAGTATCACTTTTTTCTTGTTCTCAATTTGTTGCATTTAGCAAGTTTTTTCTGATTTTAGATTTTTTATTACTTTAAAGGAAAGTTTTTGATGTCCTCAACTATCTTCATCCATTTTTTCTCCAAACTCCTTCGATGATATTGCTTTGGCATTTCGAACTTCTTCTTTAGCTTTCTTCCTTTGTTTTTTATAATCCACATATACCTTCCTGTTACCTTTTGCAAATATTGTTTCCACAGTTTCTTCTTTGATCTTACGATTCGGTACCATATTTGTTCCATATCCATTTTTTGCTGGTTATCTTCTTTCTTGCATCCTTTGATATTCGTTTCTTACTGTCTCTTCCTTCAACTTATATTTTTACTTGGTTTTACGTGTTTTGAGGTCTCCTGAACGTGTTTTAAAAATTCAGTACATATATTTCCACGACCATTATACATATCTTCCTGTTTTCCGGGAGATAACAGTGTGTTGGATATTCTCTTTGCCGACTTTCCGTCCACCATTGCAGAGGACATATAGCTCTTAAAAGTGCTAATTATAGATTTCCATGTAGATCTGAAAACTGCTATATGCAGGTGCAGGAGTTTGACATGTCGCTCTCAGAAAATTTAGTCATAGAATATTATATGACTATGCGAAACCTAATAAATAAATTTGACTATAATGGCCACCAAGCTAAAAATTTTATCTTTCATTATTCATGAACCGATAAGATCATTTTTAAAATAGCGATCACAATAATGCAGGATATATTATTATATAGTTAAAACTGAATGATATTTTTCGTTACTTAGATACTCCGATAGATTTTATTCAGACTGGTGTGTACATGGTATTTATAAATACCTGCAATATAGGAGCTCTTTCCATTACAACTTAAATAGTTTCATTTTCAACAAAATTAGATTCTAAACTTTCTTATCTTCAAGCACAGCTGCTATCAAGCACTAACTTAAATATTTTAAACTGCAATGTAATAAAAGGAGATTGAAAATGACGATACAAAGTCATTTTATCACAAGAAATATCCTTATATGAGTTGCGAACGAGAATATATGCGAGAAATTTCAGAAACTGATATTGAATGTTGAATAGGAATCTCTCTCGTGTTTTCCAGATTTGTGCCTAACAATGCCTTGCATCACGAAGCAGAAATAACGATCAGCTATTACATTATCGGTAGCATTTCCGTTTTTTGTATATTCCATTTTTAGTGAGACACATTCTATAATAAATTTGTATGAAATAAAATGGATAGGTAATAAATGAATGACTACATACTGACATGATGGAGATGCTTATAAAGGTTAGAATAATTTCCCTACCGAATTGTTTTTACTTTCTCCACATGTAAGCACTGTAAGATAAATTAAAAATATCAATTTCTAGGTTTCAGTTGATTTTTAACTGTTTGAGTTCTCATAATCATGACATTTCTGTGTTTGTATGTGTATCAGTAGAAAATCTTGTGATAAAAATTGGGTGAATTCTACTGCATCTATTAACTTTAAAGCTAAATTCACGAACAAATAAAGCTTATTTTATGATTAAACCGAATTTGACTTAATAAGTACTAATTTTAAATATAAATGAATGTATTGTCTCAGCAAAGATTGCTTTATCATACATAATATCTGAAGAAATAAAATCGATATTATTTTCCAAGAAATGGATATTCGACAATTTTTCGAATTTATTCATTTATTTATTATAGATAGATATATTAACAAACTATTTTGTGTAACATCTTGTAGAATGCCAATATTTTATTTATCCAAAATGTTGTAATTGGTATTTGCCCTCTTCAATTCGAGCCTTCTTCTAAAACGTCTCCTAACCAAATGTATACCATACTCTCTTTAATAATTGTCAAGACAAATATTATGTATATTTTTCCAAAATATTACTTAAGTACTGAAAACGCCTTATATTCAAACTAACTAATAATTTTTACTTTTGTTCTTATTTCAATACATAAATTTAGTAATATTTTCTTACAAATAAATTTAAAATATTAAATAATTTATTAGTTCACGCAAGAAATAGACCATTTATTATAAAATAATATACCATAATTTATTCATAATTCACATTTAACACAATTGCAATAATTTAAACATATTTGAATAAATATATCTTTTGATGAAGAGGAAAACCGAAACATTAAGAGCCGCTATATTTACATGTTCATTTTATATATATATAAATGATTTGGGCCTTACATTATATCTAGTGTACTCCGCTGCTTTCCGGCAATTCTGAAAATGACATTGGTGAAAGAATTTACTTAGTTAGTGCTGCTGAATTACTTTCGAAGTTTTTAACACTGCAAATCATCAACTTTTATAGGGTATTGTTTATTATGTTGGCCTTGGACGAGGTGTTATTTAAAAACAGTTTCTGTGTACAATTTATCAATAGCTGTCAGTTCAGAAGTGCCATATTTGTCGTTATAATTTTATATTCTCTGTGTATAGTATCCTGAAGAACTTCAGGTATCATGTGAACCTCAATGACGCAATTATGTATAGATGTCGATAGGAAAAAGGATTATAAAATTATCAATATATCCGAAAGACAGTTAATTTATTAGCTCTTCAAAGTACACAGTTTTACTGTTTGGTAGTTTTTACGTCGCTGGTCTTTTTGATCATAATGTGAGTATTACTATTAAAGGGAATGTACTGTATATCTCATATCCTTACAATTATCTTGTAATTTATTCAGATTTACCATTCAAACTACACATGCGTCTACTACCATGAAAATCAGGTGGCCGCCGAACTCGTTTTTTCGGTTCATTTATGGAATTAAAAAAGATACAGAATTATCACATGCTTGTTTAACTGTGCTTGGCTGAATAACGGATTCGAAATTCTATTTATAAGACCATACATATAGTAACATATAACATAAATAATATTCGGAACGTTAAAAGAACGTATATATTGATATGAATTAGTTAATAATTTAAGATGTGTAAACGTTGCGTTTCTTATTTTCTACCTTCCTATTGTAATCTAATTAGGGTTTGAATTAAAATGTCATCAGTTTCTGCTTTTAAATGACCAATTAAGATTACATTTCTGAACATTTACTGGACTTGCATTGTAGATTGAGACCAAAGCCTCATTCGAGTTTTGCTTTTTTAATGCAGTTATACTTTGTCTTCCTATTTGTAAACATGGTTAGTAGGTGACATATAGCAGAGGTTCGATTTCAATATAATTGACTTACTAATTTACGTATGCATGACAGATTTCTCAAGTAAAAGACGGAGGAAAATATAATTATGTATTTGCGAAGAACGTTGTATTATTGGTGAATATATATGTATTACAGTATATAATTATTATTATTTAAATACTGATGTGAATATATGATTTATTTATTTATAGCTAAAGTATATATTTGCTCCTTACAAACCTTCTTTAATCTAACTTAAAAACAACTTGATAAATATGGTATAACTTTTGATACTTATATCTAAAGTGGATCCATATCTCTAAAATTATCTTACTTTAATTTTATTATAGTGATTCATATTTCACTTCAATATAATTATATATACAAATCGTATCTTGGTAAATATTAAGAAATTTTTCTAATTAACTTAGAACTATCTTAAGTTGAATGGCGTTAGTCTATTTCACGTGTTATTAATTTTATTATTTGCAAGTGCTACGTGAACCTGTAAAAGTGCCAGTTTGTTAAAAAATATATTTTGATATGCACTTCGCCACCTATAGAATCTGTCATATTCACATGGAATAATACGTATATAGGTCTTACTATTTTATCTGTCTTAGACAAATTACACTTCAAGTCCTATTTATAGGTAGTATGCACTTTGCATTATATTTTATTGAGATACGAATTCTAGCCATATAGTGAATGTACTAATAAATCAACGAGGCCAGAAATTTATAAATAATATGTTTTATACAATAGATTTCTTAGAAATGACAAAGGATGTAAAAAAACACTAAATTCATGAAAATTGTTGTTATTAGTGATCGAGTTAGGATGGATAAATAGATAAAAGGTATTTGTATATTAGATAGTTATATATAAGATATAGCAACTTTCAGACATTTACAATGCATATGACAAAAACATTTACCTTTATTAAACAAACAAAAATTTAAAAAAACAATTCATTATGAATATTCAGATAAAAACAGACAAATTTAAATTTTGAAACCGAAACAAATGCAAAAGATAAGCAACACAACACATAATCTTTTAAAAATTACTATTTATATAGAAGATTTGGAGAAGATGGGGAAAGATTATCAAGTCCATAAGAACAATTATCAAATAAAGACACGAAAGATATGCAAGATAGTTAAATACAGATGTACAGCTTTTAATACAGGAATGGTTATTATAAATTTAACCATATTGAACAGAGCCGGTGTGGAATGAACTTTTCGCTTCCAATGAGCTGAGATTCTTAAATAAAAGTGTCTACTTATTTAACCAATAAAAGCGATGCGGCATTGTTTACCTTGAATTTTCTATACACCAAATCTACATAAGACGATGAATTGACTACCAATTATCTCTTACAATTTAAAAAGACTTGAAATAAACATTTGTATCAGATGATCAAAGAGATTTAGCTTCTTGGAAATACAATATATAAAGGAAAGGTATACTTTGATTAATCTTGTGTCATGTTTTAAACCTATGATATATTAACTACATTTAAAAATATAAAATAATAAAGAATGTAGTGCTCAAATATGTATTTTGCAAGCGAAACTTTCGATGTTGTTCCACTTATCTATTATTTAAAAGTCAACATCCAAGAACACAAGTAACAACAAACTGAATGTTTCATTATTAGTGTTTAATAGTAAAATAAAACTGTAGAGCAAAGGCATATTTTCCCAAATGTGTATTTTAAAGATAAAAGAAACCAGGATTAAAAATGCTCTCGTTAATTCTAATTTCCAACACACACATATTAACGTGCATCAGGTAAATTCCATCAAACTCTGAAAAACAAGTATCCCCTTAATTTATACGTACTATGTATAAGTCAGGTAATTAAATGGATTTCGTTTATCTTTCATCTCTTTTGCTTGCAATATACCCTTTCCTGAAACGACCTATCTTTAGTGGAATGGTTTTCTATATTACAATTTTTAAAACTTTCAGATGGGAAATTTCATCAATTACCCTCTGGGGAGCTCCTCATTCACAATCTGGAATTCAGCGACCAGTTCCCATCTTATCGCTGCAGAACCATGCATCGTCTAAGTCGACAAATTATTGTTAGCAGTGCTGCAAATGTCAGGATAACGGGTAAGTCTTGTTTAATATCATTTATTATCATATCATCCATTGCATTTTTATGCAAAAATTAATGCCAGCAAAATAAAATCATAAATTTGTAAATAATTTTTGTAAAGGTTTTAATTTGCTGAATATTTATAATAATGGGTATTTATTGTTTACTTAGGGATGATCTCGAAGCAATGGTGTTGTATGCGCAAATGAATTCTAAAGAAGAGTTATAATGTCTATTGGAATAGTATTTCGCTATAATGAATAGTATTCCAGAAGGTAAATAATCATCAAAATTTCAATACTTCAGACACTATCACGAAAACGATATTTTCTAACACAGTAGATCAGACTAATTGCACTTTCTTGCAAAACCGCAGCTGACCACTGCCACCCAAATGCATGGACTTATATTTAGGAGTAAAGCAACATATCGGAAAGCGTGATATAAAAATAGCTTATTTTATTGCATATATAAATGTAACAATCGCCAGTCTAGTTTCTCCTGGAATAAACTAAAAGTCGCCAATCTCACCAATGTTATATAAAAACTAAAATTAAGCGACTTTCATATATATATATATATATATATATATAT
>JAWQRN010000268.1:0-32613 GCA_033557685.1 Sperchopsis tessellata
TATATATATATTTGTTTTAATGGTCAACCAGTTTCGATGCTTCGGCCTCCATCTAAAATAATGGTAGCAAATATTTTGTATAAAGAAAAAAGTGATTGAGCTCACTATCTTTGATAAAATATAACCTCAATTAATTATAAACTCACACCTGTTTCGAGTATGTTGATATGACGGATCATATAGCCAATTAAAGAGACTATAGTAGTAGTGGATTAAACAGTTCATTTCGTAAAACAATTTCGTGAGAAACAGTTTCAGAAAAAGAAATTTTTAATATAAACAGTTGCAAAAGAACTGAAGCGTGCTATATATGTTATTGAAATTACTTTCGGTACGACGTGGCGCACCAATCTAAACAACTAAAAGAACATATTATACGTCTCATGTAGCTATTCAACTAACTAATACTAAAAAAGTCGACAAAGAACCGAAGTAATATATGTTGCTGCAATGTTTTTAGGATTGATTCTTTTAGATTGCATATTCATTTTAAAGGTTTATGATTATTTTTAATACCAGTTATATCTAATTACAGTGTATATACAAGATGTGTGACCTATAAATTCACTATATTCGGTGGTCGTATAATCATCAGCGCCAAACGATTTTTAGTTTCTACCTTACCTAAAACAGCTGTGAAGGTACTGAGAGATCTCGCATGATGTGACAACTTCGGGTGTGGGAGTGTTTCGTTTTTTGTATGCAGTTGATTTCAACACGTCCAGTTTTCGTAACACAAGGGAGCTTGAGTGTATTCTTGACACACAATTATTTTTAAAAAACTATTTTCAATAAATGTTTGCGTTCTTATTTGCACCCCACTAGGTGATAGTAATGTAAAATGTTTTAATTAGAAAGTTCACTTCAATAGAGTATACGACTTCAGTCAGTTTCAAAGGCTAAAAGAATTTACAGCCCCCTAGAAAAAAATCATAATAGTGTTTCGAACATGTTGCAAATTGTAAATAATTTATCAATTATAAAAAAAAACAGGCGTAATTGTTAATTGTAATTAATAATGTATAAAAATCTAATTGTACCTATGAATTTAAAATGACTATTTTTTCAGCTTTACTGTTCGCAAAGTTGACAACATATCGTTTTTACTAATTCTTTATGTATGTCATTTTAAATTTCAAAATTGGTAGATGGTAGATAGTAGATTGGCAGATAAACAGACTTGGCTCATTGTCAATCTAAGACATTAACTTGAGACAAGAAAAACTTTCCCAGATAACCACACTAACTGAACATCAATAATATTTTTAAAATGTATATATTGGAGTACATTTGAATTAATTTATATTTAACTTGGCTATGATGGCAGTTCTTCTGACAACTGTATACCATCAATATTTTTGTTACGTTTGTCGCAGAGTAGTATTTCGAAGTCTTTGCAATATTTTAAAGCATCTTCTTTCTTCCAGGTTGTTAATTTGTGTATTGAATGTAAAAATAAACATTTTTGATTATAGTTTGATAGTTGATCAAAACATCTATTTTAAATTTGAGAACTCAGCCTTCCACATGGTTGTCATTTGTCTCATATTTAAAATTTCTTTTTTATTTTCTAGTCCTCACTTCTTCAAATTTAGCTTCTATATCAATCGTATATGCTAATTCACGAGCTGTAATAAAATTACTATGACATTCTACATATATATATATTCATATTTTTAATGGAAAAATAACACTCATTTGTTTCAGCTGCAATTGTTATAGAAAATTTTGGACCTTGCATTAAAAGATTTACCTAGTAAATTTCTATAACAAGTTATATATAATTTCTTAATTTTTGAATTGATACTGTAGCATCATTCTTTGTTTTGTTAACATAATTGCATTAATGCTACTTTCCCATCTAGTAATAAATCCATATATATGTTTTAGTAATTTTGACCATGTTTATGGAGAGGCCGAGAAGAAATTATAATTTTATATTGACTGAACTGAACCAAAAAAATACCATCTCATTATTCAAATCTGCTGCATCGTTTAAAACAGGGTCATGGATTTATATACACTTAGTCACTGAAGACCATTACACCTGCTTTTCAAATTCACGTCATTTACACATTCCTGGCCTCTACAGTTGTTTATGTCTAGACATATTTTGTTAGCTGTTACATATTTAAATTAATAGAGTAAAATTTATCATATAATTTGTAATGGTCTAGTCTAGCTAGGTGGCCTAGCAGGTGCAGCCTATCACACGATACTTCTCCCATCTAATTTTGCTTTTCTCGCGACTCTAGCCTCATTTTCTGTTCAAAAGTGTTATTTTATTTTTGCTAATCCCTGCACTCATCATTTTCAATTTGACACTACAGGCAAGCGCCTATTCTGTAATAACTAACGCAGTAGTTATTTTATATATTTATTTACAAACTAATATTTACAAAATGAAAATGTTTACACTAGGGCAGTCGTCAGCAGAATGTTTTGGTAAAACATTTGTTGCCATTATTTTGTAGCTAACATTGTTACCAACTTAAAACATAATTAAACCTAAGGAAATAAAAGTATATATACAAATTCAAATATGTCACATCTCCCCCTTAAATTTATGTTATAACCTAGATGGTTTATTTATGCTCCTCTTGGATCTCCGCACAGGAACAACTTCAGGTTCTAGTGAAGTTTGCGCACAGTTTTTGCCTTCGTAGTCACTGTCATTGTTTTCCGCACTATCTTCGTTATATAACGCACTTGTTTCACTATTTAGCGCACTTGCCTCATTATTTTGCACATTGTCATGCTCTTGATTTACACTAATATCTAAATTTATCGTATCACTAACTATACTACTATCAATTTTATTATTAATGTTATTGTATTTGTCTAAACCAAGTTCACTCCCTTTATTTTTAAATATTTGGTCAATATGTCTTACTTTTTCTATACCGTTATCATTTATACATCGGTATTGTTTGTTCCCTAAAACTTCTTTAATCTTCGCTTTTACCCATGTTGGGTTATTTGGGTCGGGTAGACTACAACGTTGGGCTGCATATTTGTCAGGGTTCCACTATAAAATAAATTACATAAAGGGAAACCAAAAATATGTCACATATTCCACCTGTGTGTAACCTCTTTTCTGGTCTCTTTAATATTTTTTCATTAGAATCTGGTGGCTAATAATCGAATATTATATTGTGTTCTAGGTTTTCGTCTTCCTCTTTAACAACATCAGCAATCAATTTGTCCATCTCTCAATATCCTCTATGGCAAAAATTATAAATTAAAACTTCAATAAAATGGATATAAATATACAAACTTAGATTGATTATAATAAAAAATAAATAAAAGAAACGTAACCTTTTCAACCCAATAATATATAATTAAAATTGCTTCAGTACTCACATAAGATTTATTTACCTTACCAGCCATTTTTATTACAAATGGGTTGACTACATCTGAAATTTCTGTTCTCCAGTCATTTGGTTTTCAATGCTAATTATACTTTGAAAGCCTTACATGTGATCTATAATTGTTTTTTTTTTTCCTTTCCTTTCTCCAGACACTAGTATTAAAGCAAATGTAACATTTGGAAACATGTCCATTAGATCATTTGAATATAGGTAATTGAAATTGTGAATGCGTTTATATTAGGTTTAATTTGTGCTAAAAGAATATCTATTTCATGTCATAAATTTAAAGCAATTATATCAGATTATTTTTGTGCAATATCTGGTACAGTAATCTGTGAATCCATAGAATACTTCATTTTCGTGTCTCTAATCATTGTTCATAATGATTTAATGTTGTTTAAAACTTGAAAAGTGTCTTATACATGTTCACGAGTTTCAGTTGTTCATTTATTTTGGCTATTGCAGTATCCAATCTAGTGAATTTTTACAGCAAAATGGTAACTAAATAATTGATAAGGTCTTAAAATCTACAAAAATTGTATATATATATATATACATTAGAAAAGTGGAAATCGATAATATGAAAAAAATCATGACTTCTAAGTAACTTTGACTTATGTTTCCATATATAAGAAAAAGTTAAAGTTATAAGTTTAATTTAAAATTGAATATATACTTAAAAACTAATTCTTTTAATAAAATCATAACAAAAATATATGTACCTTCCTTTGATCTTACAAATATTAACTAATTACTCAGTAAAATAACAAATTTATTTCAACTCTAATTTACAACAACCAACTTGCTAACGTCTCAAAACCTTATTGTCCATTATATGAATCCAATGGCTTTATATGAGAAAAATTACAAACTCGCACAAAAAAGATTTCCTATTTTACACACTTATACATACTGGCTACGATGAGTCGTATTATCAAGTCAATAAATCATAGCTTGTGTTTAAAGGGGCCCTACGCTATCAATATTACTGAGCAACTTGAATATTACACAATGATATTGACTGTGTAGGCGTGAGATTGAAAGTTGTCAAAATTTTTAATTTTTATTGAAGCTTAGTTAATACCATACCATGTAATTTGCAACACACTGACCAAACAACCAACTGAAAGGGACTGAATGTAGTTCGATAACCAATATTGCACCGCTAAGGTCGAAACATTTCCATTCAATGTATCAATAAATATTAGAGCGCAATAATATTGATCATGTAAGGCCCTCTTTAGAAAGAGAACTGTAAACGATTATTGTAGAACTTAAATAAAAATTATACCTACTAAATTTAGTTACAGTATTTTCGGGACTCCTTTGTTTCAGGACAATGCTTCTTAATATTGTTTGATGGATTTATTTAATGACTGCCAATTATCACCATTGCCAAACATAGCTGCCAGAGATAAAGTTGAAGCAGCTGGGAATTTCAATGCGCCCAGTGCTTCAACTGAAATAAGATTCAATACTCTGCGAATTCAGATGGTGGTTTTGTTTTTCCCAAATCACAGTCAGTCTTGTAGCATACTCAGTAAAGTAACATATATTGTCATCGTAAATTTTTGGTATAAACAGTTTCTTTCTGATTTTTAAATCTAGTGAAATCAAATTACAGAAGTTTATACAGAAAGGACTGAGGTACAATGTTTTAAATTTATGACAACGATATGTCCACCATATTCCTTATAAAGATTTTATTACTGAAGTCTTGTTATATTTTAATTTTAAAAATTACAGTATAACAAGTTCAGCTTGTTAAAATTTGTATTGGTGTCAGATTCACAAAAAAATTAAGTTCTTGAGAGAGAAGTGCAAATTTGCAAGTCTTAATATTGTCGTCTTTGAAAGAGCTATCTAATTATTACTAGAAAATATGTAAACTTGGTACTAATAAAATCGCATAGGTTTTACATAGACCACAGATTCATTTTATATCATAGTATGATTAAAGCTGAAAATATTTTATTCTTAATTAAATATTTATGATTTTTTCATTGCACTTTAAGTATGAACACCATATATTTTCATTAGACGAGAAAACAAATTTTGTGCCTCCAGTACCAGTGTAGCTACAAGTCCCTAAATCAACTTGTCTTTAATCTATAATTAAAATATTATAATCTGAAAATTAGGTAGTATACACCATACACACTTCCTTAGAATTGCAAACAAAATAATCCATGGAAAAATGATATCATAAGCACCAGATACATAATTTTATATAAAAACATTCTTAAAAGTGAATATAAGAAAAATACATTCAGATACAGCAAATTGTTTTTTTAAATGAAAATAAAAAATATTAATTTAATCTCTGCTTACTTTTTCTGTCTTTACTCATATGTTCGTAAACTTTATAAAGCAGGTTTTTACTTATTAGGTTGTCCAAAAGGTGGTAAATGAAAGGTGAATTTTACATACGAAATAAGAACTTTATTAAGCAATATATTCAGGGTTCAGCACTGAAAAAAGTTTGTATCTTCTTTGACAAAAAACAGTTAAAAAAAAGGTTTGATATCCTCATCAGCAGTGCAGGTTTTATCATTAAATGCGTTTTCTAAAGAGTGAAACAAATGCATCGGTTTTTGAAGAGTAACCACATTTGTATGTGGTCTAGCATTATCATGAAGAAACACAACACCTTTGCGATTTACCAATACTGGACGCTTTTTGTTGATGGCATTATTTAATTTATCCAGTTGAAGCAGCTCAAAATACACACAACCTTTTAAATCCTACCAGACTGACAGCATAACCTTTGGTGAATATCTACTTTGAAGTGCTTTGAGCATGTTCATCACACTTGTTCCACGATCTTTTTCATTCGACGTTGTTGTAGACTATCCTTTCTTCATCACCTGTTATCATACGTTTCATAAATGAATAGTTTTATTCACATTTCAAGAGAGAATTGCAAATGCCAATGGGCTTAGTGACATAATAATTTCTTGTGTCGTTATATGCCAACGGTCAACGCTCTTATTTTATCATCAACAACTTCGATTATCCGTCGTCTGTGTGGTACATCTTTAACATCAAAATCTCCAGACCGAAATTACTTTACATATCACATAAGTTTTTATATGCTTACACAACTTGTCGTAGTCCTATTTTACATTTTTAGATACTCACCTTTTTTTTTTCTTTATTTTCACTATTTTTAGAAGATACAAGCTTTTAAAAAAATCTATAACTGTACTCTGTTTTAATTTTAAGGGATTAAAAAGACAGGTTAAAAATTGATCTGCGATTGGATACATATATGTAAAAATTACAGTGCTGCCATTAATTTTTTTAGGGATATTTTTGTATTGCTCTTCCTTATTAAAAATATAGTATATTATTTTTTCCTCAATCATCGATAGTGTTCAATTCACATGAATCAAGAATAAATTATTACAATAGAAAATTTTTGAGTTGGATAACTGTCATAATACTTACTCAAAGATGAAATCTGAAAGCTAGATTAAATTAGAAAATATGCCAATTTGAAACACAGAAAATACTCGAATTAAAAATAAATTTTTGTGCAAAAACCTTCCATCCACATCATTTCTATCGAAAATTCAAGGAGAATGCTACGTAATTCAGATGCTAGTTTATGTCAGTTACATGGTTTTGTGAAATCTGTAAAGATATGTATGCTGTCACATGTTGTATGTATAACAATTCATCATTGTAATAAATATAATAGATATTCACAGTAATTATCTATATGGATGTAGAGGCTCTGAAAATTATTAAGAATAACCAAGTAGGACCCACTTTCTCCCCTATAAAAGTAAGATACTGTTTTAAACCTTTGAGTTACTCAAGGTTTACCTCCGACCTTATCTGATTCAATTGATAACTTGAAAATCTACAAATAGGTTATTCATTTATTTTTTTAGTAAATAATACACAAATACTAAAGCACATACTTTTAATAAATTTTCTTTGTTATACACATTTTTTTGAAGTAATATATTTACAAGTCCTGTTAGCGAGACCAACTATAAAATACAAGTCGTAATAAATAACAAATTATGATGATAAATAAATCTATCTAAAGTTTGCACCGCCATTCAAAAAATGAATTAATACGACTTTGGTGCAGGTGTAGAGAGCTGTATAGCCTACATTGCAACGCTGTTATTAATTTTAAACTCTAGCAAACATTGCGCATGCATATAAAACTTGGCCGTCAAGGAGGCCTAAAATTATTGATATGTTTTAACAATAAATCATAATATTCCACATACACGTTCAATGAATCCTACAAGATATTATTTTTATCTCTCTAAGGTCTGCCCAATGCGTGATATTTTTTTGAAAAATATAAAATGTAAAAAATGAATCAAATAAATGTATAACACGATATTAAGTAAAATAAGAACAAAGTGCATATAAAAAATAGATATAATGCATAGCATATATTATCCTTTTTTAAAACTCATTTCTAAGTTACATTTATTTAGATTATGTCATAAATTTCTTTAGAATACACAAAATCAAAATAGAGTGAATTTCTTAGAATCAGAAAACAGATATTTTGAAACAGCTTATTAAAATTAAGCTGTGTAAAGTGTAAAGTCAAAAATATATAACTCTGACAAACTAAAAAACAACTTTGAGTCAATAAACAAACTTGTGGCAAATCGACAGAAATAGAATGATAGTAAAAAATAGTTAAAAGAACAATGTTCAACATGTCATGTTAATCCAGTCTGAATTATTGTAAAGCAAAAAATCTGAATCATCTCTAAAAGCATTACATATTAAAATACAATAATATAAATAGCAACAAACAACATGTTATTACTGTAACAGGTCTACAATTCTATTGTTTGTTTATAACTTATTAAATATGATTCATTGTAGACAATCATATAAACAAATAAAAGAGAAAGACAAATTATATTTAAGAATATTCTCTAAGTATATTATTAAATACAATTTTGTGTTTAGAATATACAATTTAGGGAAGGGCTCAGAAGTACAATTATTTAAAATAATCTTATTCAAGTCAACTATACTGACATGAAGCTTTTGTGATTAAATTTTTTTGAGGATTCAAAATGTCAACTAGGTTGTTAATAAAATAATAATAACAATAATTTCCTTAAGCTACTTCTCACATAAAGATATCCATAGCAGACTCTTACAGGATACAATATGAAAATAAATAATAACTATTGTGCGTTTGTTCATTTACAAAAAAGAAGTTATTTATTTTCATAAGTTGCATTATAATTGTAGCAGTCAAAACACATATTTATCTCTACAATAACAGTTTGGTGAAATGAGACATTATTTAAATTTTGCAATTTTATAGATAATTTCATCTACAACTTTTGTAATTTAAGTAACTTTTTCTGGACATTTTTCAGCAATATTTTTGACATGAAAAATATTAAGATACAATACATTTTAACTATTGATTTTTTGTCTGAAAGTCAGTTGAAATTCACTCCATATAAATGAATGATCTCACTCACAGAAGCAGGCAGATTAATGTGCAGATTTACTTGAAAATCAACTCTAGTTCTACTATAAGGGCACTACCTGCCTGTAGAGTTATAGTCCTGGTCTATAAGTTAAAAACAATCGAAAACTTATAGTATCACTTTGTAACAATAAAACAAAATCAACATATTCACATATTGTTATTCTGCAATTATAATGATGATTGCAAGCAGCAAACAAAATAAATAAAAATATCACAGTAAGAGACACTTAATCTGTAAGTAGATACAAATCAATTACAAACTTAGTAGCTTATGTGATTTTGTTTCATTTAATTTTTTTTACTTTATACACAACTAAATACATTACTTTACAGCAGCCATGATAGATTTTAATTGATAATTAATTACCACTTAAACACCAACAATCATCATAAGTGCAAAATATAACTGCGATTACTTCACAGCTCTTATACACAACAGTATAAAACTGTCAATATCAGACCTATACATAGAAACTGGCTTATTTTTAGAAAACAATTACTTAAATTAATGTGAGTGGAATTTATTCTTCAGTTTGAAAATTAAACTAGGAAAATATGCGGGTTTTGTGATTTTATTTTCTAAAAATAAGGAAAATAATTACTGACTTAATATAAATAAGCTAAGTGTCGAACAAATTAACGTGCTGAACCTATTTCTTTGTCGGAGTCCCTCGCTGCGTTAATCCTTCGAACCTCTTAAAAGTGTAATTTATGAACACCCAGTCTTTGTATGTCACTTCACCATCTTGAGGTATAGGAGCAGCAGCTGCAAAACATATATATATATATTATAAACATAAGTCATTTATATATAAAATAATAGGTCATTTATTTAATTTATAGAATTTAAAATCTTGTTATTTTGTGAAAATAAAAGATCATTGGAAACTCCTGAGAAATAAATTATGATAACATTCAGAGTTATAAGGGTAATTGACCCCTAGCATGGTCATCTGTATCACGCCTCCCGTTATCTACCATTCTACACATGAAAACTGATGTAAAGAGGTATACCTCTAATCAAATTTCTAGTCACTGTGACCAAAAGCTCTGTGAAAGAAATATGTTGATCGTTCAGGTGATTTAAAATAAATATATTTGAATTTGAAAAATTTATGACATAAATTTATTTCTTGAAATCTAAATATATTTAAGGGCCACTCGAAAGTATTATTATTATTTTATTTTTCTTTCATTAAATAATAATATTTAAAAAGGATGCACTACTCCATATAATTTTTTTGTCTACTGTGTATACAGAAAAACTTATTTTCTATGTTGGAACTACTTTATGGCATAGATTTGAGAATCATTAATCATCGATTTATTAATTTCCTAAATATTATTTCTTCTACGAGAATATTTTCATTTATAATCTGTCTAAATTTATATTACTTGTTGACGTATATTTTATATATGAAGCTTTATTATCCCTAAATAAAAGTTTCACTTCACCTATATTATTTAACTAAATTAATTAAAACAATTACTTTTATCCAAGAATATGAAGTAATCACTACTATTCACTATGATGTTTGAATAATATCTTCTCTCTCATGCTCAGACTATAAGCAAATCAATGTTCCATCGTCTACTGCAAGATCATCAAGAATCATTTTCAGATTTTATTTCAAAATCATTCTTTACTTACCAACTGTTTATTAAATATAATTTCTCATTCAAAATTTTACATGGCATCTTTCAAAATTAATTTAATCAGATCAATACCTTCTCTTCTTCTTTCTATAGAGTCACCAAATCTTATGTTATTTTTCATTATATGTAAGTAATACACGCACTATCCCATACTTGCAAAGGTCTTTGATTTTTTTTAAATACAAAACTTAATTCCATGTACCTAGGAAAACGATACAATCTTTCTGTTAAAATAAATTCTCCATCGTGAAGTACTGAAACCCAACTATACACGTATAGCACACTGCCTAATTGGCGCTGCTAATGTTTAATATCAAAGCAAGTTAGCTAAAGAATGATTGCTAAATGTTTTAGCCAAATTGAGAATTTTGTAAGTGCTGTATTAAAATGGCCCTCATAATAATACTGCACAGTTGAAATTACATTGGTTGGTTCATAACACGAAAATAAATACAATATCGAGTATTATTTTTACAAGAATGTACAAAATATAGATTAAAATTCGTCATTCCTCCTTACATTTCTAACCTCAAAGGTGTATTTGTTTTGTCTCTTGCTGACTGACTATACAGTATAACGTTTTGCATCTGTGTGCGTTTGCACCGGCCCTACCAAAGATATCATTCAGAATAGATATACCTGCAATATTTCTGTTGCCGCTACTTTTGACAAGTGGGAATTTTATTACTTTGACAATATCATTATATGTAGTTATTTTCTATATAAGAAATTTTCATAAATAAAGTGTACGACGCCATTGTGTTTCCATTTAATATTAATTCGAAAAGCATCCATGCATATGCGAATCTTTATGTACTTTAGAAACTATCAAATTTGACCTTAAGACCATCTTTATATTTTTAATTAGTAATAATATAAATTTTTTATGCCTTTAATATTTTAATTTAAATATGTAAATTGATTCTAAAGTGTTGTTAAATTATTATATGAGAACAAATGGGTTACTTACGAATTTCAAGTTTAACATCAGGAAAATCATCGAAATTGGATGTATCATCTATAGATCTAACTTCTACTGGAATTGCTGCAGGTCTTTCTCTAATGTGTTCCCAATCAACACCTCTAAAGAAAGGTATTAATTTTAGTTCTTCTATACCCTTCTGTAACCCTAATCTTCTCTCTGCTTCACAGCAAAATCTAAAAAAGGATTATTAATTAAATTTAAACATGATGCATATATCAGAACAAGTAAATTATTAAAACTAACGAGTTACACATCTATACCTTTATTGTCAAAATTATTAGAGGAATATTATAAATATTAAAATTGATTTTTTAGGATACATTTTTATGAATAATTAATTTTTACTGAAACTCTCTGCAAACTTTAGAAATAATCCTTTTGTATTAACAACATTTGATAATGTATACCTCTCTTAATACACAAATAACTATTTATTATCTTAGATCATAAATATGCTGAAGTACGGCAACAAATAATGGACATTGTTTAAAAAGTATAATGGTTTACAAGTCCAATATAATGATTACAGACAATATTATTCTTTACATTAGTGTAATAGTAATATGTGTTGTTACTTAATTTTAATAGGCATGGTAATACAATATAATAATAATAATAACTTTATTTTCCAGTAAATAAGATACAAAAACCTTTACAACATAAAAATTATCCATACTAACATAATATTATATGGGATGGAATAAACAAGTTCTAGTATTAAATTTTACTACACCAAAAAATAAACAGATCCAAAGAGAGGGAATTTACATGAATCGATACCAGAGCCACTTTCATATCACATACATTCAATTCAATTCATATTATGTTTGTAAAAGTAAATAAAAATAAAAAAAATATAATGGTGGTCTAGGCCTCATGATCTGTTTTTTATTACCTGATATGCAAAATTCTCTCTTCAGACCAAATCCTACATTAACACTACTATTCAATTGAAAATGTGCTTCGACGGTCTATAAAACGTTATCCAACCACCGAAAATTAATTTTGATTTCTGCTAAGACTTGAAAAGCAAAATCATACCTTATGAATTTATCAATGTCTTTAATTCCAAATAAAAACTGCATTTTATATGGATACTTTTTTAGGATTTTTCTAAGAATTTTCCAAACTATTGTGTAACTCTTCTGGAGACGTTTTGCAACTTGATTAACAGTACATATTCTATGGATATTATTTTCTGGTATTTATTCAGTCTGAAATATAACTTCAGCAAGATTACCATCTATAGCTCCTTTAGGCCTTCCAGATTTTTCATCAGTAGCACAACCAGCTTATTTAAACTTTCTGTAGAACTGTAAACTGCATAGACCAACTCGTTATTTTTGTTCTAAATTTTCATTTACCATTTCTTAAACTTCTCGAGCATTCATAATAACATCGAATAAGGCTGATTCTAACTTGTAAAATCAAAACTATTAAAAACTAAAAAATGTGATCATTTAACAAATCCCATTACTTAAGTTTTTAAAAAGTTATGGCTATTTGTAACTTTCTTTTCAATAACCTTGAATAGGAGATATATCAAATTTTGCCAAAATGTTATTATAATTTTCTGAAGTCATATATTTTGCTAATATACTTATGCAAACTACCCCGTTCTAATTTGAATAAAGATGAGTTAAAGGCCCTCAGACAACTCAAAAGTAATCAGTTGATTTTAATCATGTCGTCGGATAAAGACAACGCTACAGTTGTAATGGATCGTCATACGTACGATTTCAAACTTTTAGATATTTTGCAGGCTACCACATATAAACGCCTAACGGCCAACCCTACATCAAGAATTGAGAAATTGCTTACCAATGTGATCAAAAGATCTACCCTTCATCCATAAGTGCAGAAGAAGATCATTCCTCACGATTCTCAAATCCCTCGTTTATATGGTCTACCTAAGGTACATACACCTTTGATGCCTCTTCGACCAATTGTCAGTACAATAGGGTCTCCCATATATAGATTGGCCTGATTTCTCACCCCGATACTCAACAAATTCATAGGACAATCCAACAGACTTAATGGTCAGCTTTGATGTCGAGTCCCTTTTCACCAGTACACTTGTGAATGATACTATTAGCGACCTACTACCTACTGAGAGGGGAAGGTTCATCACTTATTTCTAAATTGGGGACCATTTCTACGAACACACATCTTGAGCTGCTATGGGTTGTTGCAATATTTTTATGGAGGCATTTGAGAAATTGGCATTATCATCCTCCGATATAAAACCAAAATGTTTGTTTCGTTACGTGGATGACACCTTTGTTATATGGTCATCGGGACAAAAGGCACTAGATGCCTTTTTGGATCATATAAACTCCTAACATATACTTTTCACGATGGGGATCCTTTCTTGGATGTATTGATGAAACCTAGATTAAAAGGTACACTTCTTCATTCTGTTTATTGTAAGCCCACCCATACCAATAGGTACCTGCATGCAATGTCACATCATCACCCCTGTCAGAAAATGTCTGTGATTAACTCTGTCGTGCAGCGGGCTTTCAAGTTGTGTGACACAACTCTACTTTCTCAGGAGTTGCGTATAGTCACCGATGTGATGTTACGTAATGCATATAGTTTGTCAGACATCAAACGGTCAATAAGACATTACAGGAATCCATCCATCGCTATCAGAAATACTCCTGAGATGAAAAGAACAGCTTATCTACCATTCGTCAAGGATTTGACGGACAAAATTGCCCGCATAGTAAGAAAATTTGATATCAAAACAGTATTCTTCCTAATACAAAAGATTTCACAAGTTCTCTCTTCTTCAAAAGATATCATTGCGTTGCAAAGCGAAGGGATTTATTAGATCCCTTGTTCCTGTGGTAAGATATACATTGGAGAAACTAAGCGTACGATTGCTACTCGTTTAAAGAAGCATGAACGCTGTACTCGTCTGGGTCATATTATTCTGTCAGCCGGGCTGAAGATTTTCATGATACAGGGCACACCATTATGTTCCAAGATTCTAAAGTCTTAACTCGGGAGCCTTCTTATTTTGCCAGAAAATTCTGAGAAGCCATTATTGAGGTTCAAAATCGCCCCAACAATATCAATAGGGTCGATGGTTTTCAACAACCAATTGCTTGGAGAATACCCCTATCTCATTTCTCTCTTCTTGCACTTGGCAACAACCGCCCAAACGAAACAACTCCATGCTAGTGCACATCCCCCATTCCAGTCCTTGCCTATATAAGTATGATCCGGCCGAGTCTGGATCAGTGCAGTGAATTAATTCATTGAAGTAACATCATTCGCCTTGAAAATGTCCCTTACAACAGTGGACTAAACTTTGGCATTTATCAGAGTCTCTACACAGTTTCCACCCGGAAACAACATTCATACAGATAATAACCGTGGATGACTATTACATTTAATAATGCAAACTAATTTTTACCAAACAAATTTGCATAGGATCCATTACAACATTGTTTTTTTTTATTGTTGAAAATGTGATCTTTGTAATTAGAGTAATATATGATCTTTATGAAATTGTTCGTCGATAAAAGTACAAAACAGATTTTAACAAATATCATACAAAAATTTTTATTGCAGAAACTAGATTTGAATGATTAAAAAAGATGGGATTTAATTATAGTTTGATAAATATCTCTGAATTCTAGACTAGCAAAAATTTTTGTATTTTTATCTTGCATTTATAACATAAATATTCAGCCCTATTATCAGCTATATTCAGCCCTAGTATCACAGTCATTATAAATGTCGTACGTGTGTTATGTTATAATAACTGACATTCATGTGAAAAAAAAATCACATTTAACATGTCAACATGTTAAAAAAAAAGGTAGTTTTGAATTTGGGTAGAAAAGAGAATGGTATGCATTAGTATAAGGAAACAAGATATTAAAAAGTGTTGTTGCTATAAATATTCCCTTGTCATTTTCAATGCTGTCTGAGTTATTTGCCATGAAAATGGTAAAAAGGCTAAAAAGAAAACCGCTTAGGTAAAATATGATGAAGTATTGCAATTTAGGGTAAAAATTATTAACGGGACTAATTATTTTGAGTGGTTAGTCTTATGCAAATGCAGTCATAAATTTAAATGGATCACTGCCTTATCTTAGATCTCCAGGGCCAGTTCTAGTTGAATTTCTAAAATGAAGCTACAAGATGGTCAAGTTACTACTAACGATAAAATAACAATAATCTTTTCTTCTATCAGCATTCTAGATGTTAAAAGCCATTGTATTTATCTTTCTTATAAATATACAACAAACTCATTGAAAGTAACTTAAAAAATTAAATTATTTTAATGGCTGTTAAGTTATGATACATACAGTATTGTGCGAATTAATGTGAACACAAGTAGATTTATGTTTACCAAAAGAAAAAAAAATATATAGTACTAGTTTATATATATTTTTGTGTTATTCAATAGGGGATATGTCCCCCTCTGGCTTGTATTATGGCTACAAGTCGTTTTGACATAAAGTCAATCAATTGTTTGCAATTCTCTTTGAATTTGTCATCTCGGAACCAAACTGAATGACAGCTTCAATCATCTTAGCCTTTGTTATACAATCCAAGTTTAGCAATTTGGCCTTGCATATAGGCCATAAGTTTTCATTGCGATTAAGATCTGGTGAGTTTCCAGGCCAATCTAGAAGAGTCACATTTTTGTCTTTAAGATATTCTTCTTGGAAACATGACAAGGTGCTGAATTTTGCTGGGAGATTGGTTTGCCAACTGCTTGAACTTTTTCCAGTTCTCTGGGCAAACATGTTTCTAACATCACTTTATATTTATCACTGTTCATCATACCTACGATGGGATTAAGTTTTCCTTTTCCCATATATGAAAAAGAGCCTCAAAACATCTTTTTCGCTGTTTGGACTAAGTGAGCTGCAGTCAACTTTTAGTCCGCAATTTTCCGCATGCAATTTGATCGGTAACCCTGCACCAGAAAGTGTGTCTCATCAGAGAACAAGACGTTTCCCCAGTGTTCTTCCGACAAATGAGCATATTTTTTGGCTCAAATCAGCCTTTTTTCATCAAAGCCTCCGTCAGAAGTTGTTTTTTTGAGGTATTACTGCTTTTCTTCCTCCCTCTAAAAGACGTCTGCGAATCTGAAGATCATAGCTTGTCTTTCTAGGGTTCAATTTGCTATTTCTCAAAAGAAAAGATTCATCTCGGGGAGTTCTTCCACATTTCCCTTTTCCTTGAACTTCAACAGATCCAGTCTGCCATTTTTGTTTGATTATATTGTTTACAGCTCCCAAGCTCACGGAACACTCACTGGCAATGTCTCTTTGCGTCATGGATGTGTGCTCATAAAGTGTAATTATTTTTTCTTTTTTCCACCAAACCAACCAAATTGTATTATTTCTCACAAATCTAGAAAAACACCTAGTTACTCAGTGAAAATAACCGGCAAAACGACTGACATTGACAATAACTTATTGCAGAATGACAGGTTATGTGACCTGTATAGAAACCGCTGTCAAAATTGTCACAGCAGTGCTGCCATCTTAAAAAAATAAAGAAATGCTGAATGTTCACATTAATTCGCACAATACTGTACCATATAACGGAAAGCAGGATGGTTATCATAAGGCGGATACATAATAAGGCTGATTGTAATATTAATGTAAGATGTCATTCACATTGACTACAATGATGTTAATAAATGTATTACCTAGAATTACGAAGTTACTATTTTTATTTAGAGTTATTTTATGTAATATAAAATGTTGTAACTAATTTCATTAACTTTACAAAAGTTATCAACACCTACTTAGTCTCTTTAAATTCTTATGGTTTAGGTACTTACATTAAAAGTGTAATAATATATAATATTTATGGAACATTTATGAGATGTTATGTGGGTGCTTAATAATTTTAAAAACAAGTTTTTATGGCAGCCGTTTGAAATGAAAAAGATGAGTACTGATTTTCAGAAATTAAAAAAAACTTACATGTGAATAATTTTTGTAACAATATTAAATAAAGATATTATGAAAATGTAAAAATCAAGCTTATCATGATATTTCAGGAAGTAAAATTTAAAATATCAATTTGTCGTACCTACACTCATATCATCTCTTACCATCTCAGACAATTTAACTGAATCTATAACTTATACTAAAACCTATAAAATGTATTAACCAAAACAATTCGCATAGTAATAACAAATAAGACATAATCTTTAATAAAAATTCTAAGCAAACAGTTTTTAAGTTATTGAAATCATATACTGAAGAATTATAACACTTATGGAGGATATATACCTTATAATAGTATCTTTGGCCTCTTCAGAGATTGGAACTTCTGCAGGAAAAATTAAAGTTTCTCGCCAGTTCATAACTTTTCTATATGTGTCTTGTGGGTTCTCAGAGCAGAAAGGTGGGTAGCCAATGAGCATTTCATACATAATTACTCCCAATGACCACCAATCACAGGCAGATCCATATCCAGTTTGTAAGAACACTTCTGGTGCAATGTAATCTGGTGTTCCTACTGTACTATAAGCTAAAGCTCTTCTGTTTTTTTTCCAACTCTCCGCACGTCTCTTGCTATCCATAGGGCTTGAGGTAATGACTGCAAGAAAATAAATTATATTTAAAAATTAATTTTATATACTATTATGATAAAAAATATCCGGTTGGATAATTTTATAACATTATATTTATAGTTTACAATGGTCTCAGGAATGGAAATAACACTTAACAACATAAAATATGATGGGCTTAAAAGATTGGTGATGAATTCGAGAGGATTGAAATGTACTGACTGTAGTAGTGATTGTTATTTTGTTTGATTGAAATGTGAAGTTGGTAAGATCATACAGTTCTTTCAGAACTTCCTCATCAAAGTCTGAGCAATTTCATTTGAAAATTCCAAGCTATCCACAAAATTTGTGAAACCATAAAAGCAAGAATACTAAATTATATGAGTAATCAATACATATTTAGGCAAACATAAGTAAAATATGTTCATGAAAAATAATATTTTGTAATAAAATCAGTCAAATAAATAATTAGACAGAAGATGACAAAGAATTAAAAATAATAAAAATAATAAGTATTGTCACATAGGTCTTTTATGGCACTCTCTGTACATCAAAAAGTCCAGACTTTACAAACTTTTGGTACAAAGATCAGTTTTTATCAACATTTGAAATTTAATAACATGCAAAGTTTTGTAGCAATTTGGAATTGAATTGTACATTTTAAATCAAAACAAACTTTATAATCGATGCATTTGAATACTTATGCTATCCCTTCATCTTGTATTATAATCATGGACATCTGTATGATGCTGATATCCTGTATGGTTTTTATGAACATGACAGAAGGTTTTAATACAGATTAAGCCGAAAAGTGTTAAGATCCTTTTGGAGTAATGGTTCATAATCTTCATTTTATATTGACCGATTGATAGTTTGCCCAATCATCTTCTATAATAAAAAACACTCTGGAGGTGTTTATGTGCAGAAATTCTCCAAGTAAAAAGGTCATAATAGGGTGGAAAAGAACAAAATACCTGTTAAGGGCACTTGTCACCTTGGTACAATCATTTATATAGTAGATAGTAGTAGGAATTTGACACGTTCAATCACCACTAACTGAAGAGCAATAAACCACTCATTTGCAATGAACCACTCATTTGCAATGATGAGTACGAGATTACCAACAGCACAAATCTCAGATTCATTCTAACTACGAACCACAAATGGTGTATCAGTGACTAAAAAAGTAGCTACATGCACTGCATCAGACAGATCATTAAAAATAGCAGAAACAGTAAAAAACCCAAAATACTGGGAAACTCTTCTCTCAATTTTCAACACCCTCCTGCAAAGCTTGAAGCTCCACCGCACATCCTGCATCTCGTCAACAATCATCATAACAGCACCAGTAGTGCTGCAGTCCTGTGTTAAACCAAGATGCTTTCCACATAGTGAGTTGTTAATTTCCAGAAAATGTGAAAATCTACTAAACATTAACCTATATAATACATTGTACATACAGGAGAGGATTAATATAAGTCGATAATCAGACATGTTTGCAGTGACACCATTTTTTAGAGCAGATTGTTATCTTGTCCAATTTTAAATAATTAGGGAAGAAGCCTTCTATGAAGTAAGCATTAGTTATATCAGCCAAAAGTGTCATGATCTGTTCAGCAACAACTTTCAGAATACAATTTTCTCAGCCAGTTTGTTCTTCATTATATGAATTACCTTATATACCGCAAGAAAAACCTTGTGTTCTCTCAGAAAAAACCTCACCTACTAATTTTTCAACTATCTTTGTAAAAGATTTTAAACCATCAGGCTAGAGTTTGTTCCAAACAGTTTTGAGCTTGTTTTCGGCTGTTTCAATAATCTCAACATTATTAACACTTAATAGTTTACCATAATTTCTTCCATTTCATGAAGTTTGTTTCAACTGTTGGGTGTTTTGTAGACATACATTTCTGCCATAAGTTGAAGTTTTTTTTCTGTTCATAAATTCATCATCCGCCTCAAAAATCTACTTGCATTTCTTACCGGTAGAATAGCTCTCCTAAACATCCAGCCATTATTCCTGGTACATGAAGTTCTTAAATGTATACATTTCTATGCGGCTAAACTTTCATTAATACATGATTTTTGGACTCTAAATATGAAAAATATCTATATTACATTTGGGAAATACAGCCTCGTATTATCAATACACGTGGATCCTTCTTTATTAAATGCAGTTCTTTTCATGATAATATTATGTTAAAGACAAAAACAGTTTCCAAATTATTGTGAAAAATGAATATTCAAATCACACACCATAATGCCTAAAGACTTGTATTTCCTTTTAATAGAAGAATAGACTTTGTAATTTTATTACACAATGTAGTAAATTTTGTGTTTAAAGACATGAGTATACAGTAACACTCAACAAATAAATTTATTTCACTGCTACAACTGCCATCTTAAACATATTTCTCAAATTCTTCTTTTATTGTTTCGAACAAATATGCAAATTCCACCTTACATATAGATGCCTCGGAAGCTCACTGGATTAAACAATAAGTTTGTGAGTTTATGCTCAAAATTTATTATGATTATGGAAAATTCTATGTGTTGGTCATCTTCCTGGATAGATGTAAAACCCTGGATATGGTAAAATTTCTAGGTGTGGTAGTCTAATCCCTGAAATTTGGTAAGACTAGGAAACGATACCCGCAAATTTAAAGAGGTATTTCTGTTCCTTTTTGTTTTTTTCCAAAAATAATATATTTTCTATGGAACTACTGTATATTCTTCAATTTTAAACGTTAATAATTTCACACTTATAGCAAATTCATGTTTTTCCAATGCTATTTGAAATGAAGGAACAGAACTAGAAAACTTCATTTAATTAAAATATTAGTGTTGTAAGATAATTTCAATTTGAACTGTTCGACCTGTGGTCGCTGAGGTGCATGAATACACCCTTCTCAAGAACTCCACACAGTTTATACAGACACCGGGGTAAGTGAACGTCCAGAAGGGACAACAAACAGGGTAGTTGTTTGTTGTGGGTTTTTGTAGTGTATCTGTTCATAATGTATTATTGTCAACCTGTTTTTATTTCATTTTAATTTATCAACTTTTAAATATATATATTTATATACACTTTATTGTTAAACTACGTTTGTTTTTACTTGTTGTCCGTAAATAATCCACGTCCCTTATAAATCAGGTGTGGGGTTATTGAATTCACGTGTTCAAAAACATAAACATCACGACCATGTAGTGCGCATGCCTGTTTGTGAGCATTAAACAACAAGGAAGTTAGCAGTGAGGTTAATTTTGAATTTAGACTTTGGGTAGATTATTTTTTTGTTTGAAACAACAAGATGTTTAATAACGGGTCCGAAAGTGTCGGCGAAGAGGTTACTCTATCTACAGACCAGCGTGCAAAACCAACCATCATCGTTGAGCAATACTATGCCAATAACTATGGATGAATTGATCAATGCGGAAGTGCGGGCGGCGACAGCAATGATGATGATTCACCAAACATGTGCGGTACATTCTAACCTGGAAATTGCGGCACTGACCCCAGAATTCGGTGGGAATTCAAGTGACGACGTTGAAGGCTGGTTCCAAAGAATCGAAACGGTGAAAGACATTTATGCGTCAGTGATGCCGTAATGATTTTAATAGTGGTATCAAAGCTGAGAGATAAATAAAAACTGTGGATAAACTGGTCATCTATCCACAAACTGCAAGGAGTCCAAAATCCCGAGCGGTGCATGTTTCAAATGCGGAGAGGCAGGGCACCAGAAAAGAAGCTGTATGAAGTCCCAGGCGTCAACATCTGGCCCAGCAGTAAGAAAGGCCCCAGCAGTAAGAAAGGCCCCAGCAGTAAGAAAGGCCCCAGCAGATAGCAATGTATTGCTTGTGCAGCCGATACCAGTCCCTGCATATAGAGTGGCAGTTGAAATATTAGAAGGCTACACAAGCATCAGTGTAAGAGAACCTTTAGAAAAGATAAGGGCCCAAACTAAGGAGTTAATAAAACAAAAGAGCTTAGAGAACTGGACCCTCATTATTCTACTGTATCAGATGACTCTGATGAAATATATACCGCTATTCAAGATCCAAATAATCAAGTATATACAAGTGGTAGTGAATCTTATGCCCAAATTCAACCAGTAGCCATAAGAGTAGCTGTTGAAATTAATCCTCGACCTCCGTCAGTGGTTCAAGAAACAGAAGAAGATGAAGACAGAGATGAGTTATACAAGCCTGCCCACAACCTCCTAGTGTCGATAGTTTGAACCATGTTGCTCATTCACATTCAAGATAACCATCATCGTCAAGTTCTGTAGCAAATCTTGCATCTCCAAAACCTGAGAAAAGACAAGCTAATTCACCTTTACCCTGACCTCCACTCGCCACTAGTCCCAAATTATATGTCAATCAAGAAAAACTGAAATATCCCAAAAATCTTGATGACATGTATGCACAGGTTCACAAGAACAGGAAGAAACCCGAAGTGGACAAAGTTGAGTCTGAACCAACATCAGAAAATGTAATAATGCAACAACCCACAAGAAAGGCTCATCATCAAGTGCCACTGATGAAAATGTTTACACAGAAATTAATACGTGTAACAATATATCTCCACTGCATAACGAACACAACTATGAAACCTTAAAAAAGATTTCTCGAAAATGTAGTAATCCTAGCTATGAAAGATTGAAGATGAAGGATGAGGATTCTGGTTAAGAGCAGGGTTATGCAAGTAGCAACGGTCCTGCAAGTCTTATAAGTTCCGATCCTGGTTACGAAGTTCTTAAATAAAGCTTCCAAGCTACTCCGGAAACAGATCCAAATTATAAAGAGTTACGACACCGAACTGATACAGTAGGATACTCTACAATAAGTCAAGCAATTGGAAGTTCCGCAATGGATGGATATTCTGTCATTAACAAAAAGTGAAAATCTGATGACAAGTCGAAAACATCTATCTAATAGATTTAAAAAGGATTCTAGAGACGACATTAGATGAACCAAATTATGAAAGTATGCCTAGTGAAACAGCTTCGGAACACAATTACGCAGGTTTAAAATCAACAGGTAGTGAAAGTGATCCAAATTATGAGAATGTAACTCAGGTCCCCTATAAGTCCACGTTCAATCCATCGAACATAGACCGTGGCCACATTAATACTTTTAAGTTTTTAGCATTATAATTTCTTAAGTGTAATTTTGTGTATCGTAGTGTTTTATTTTAAGATTGTCTATGCTTATTATTTTATGTATTTTTGTACGTATTTGTCCTTTAATTCATGTTGTATATTTCCATTTTGTATATGTCTTTTATAATTTTTTGTGTATGTTATAATTAATAATGTGATCTCTTCTTTTTGAGTATGTACTTGAATACTATTTATGTTTGTGTATTTTTGTCTATTGTATACAGTATAATCTTGTGTGTTATTATATAATTCTGTATGTGTGTACTTCCTTCTCATTAACTTTGTATTTTGTGTGTTCAAATTTATTTAATGTAGTTCATATGTTTGATCGAGGCGATCACCATCAGGTTTGGCTGAATTGTTAGATAATTTGAATTTTCACGTCATACTATTTAGTACGAGTAGGCGCATCCGGTCAACCACCTGTGGTCGCTGAGGTACATGAATACACTCTTCTCAAGAACTCCACACAGTTTATACAGAGACAGGGGTAAGTGAATATCCAAAAGTGACAACAAATAGGGTAGCTGTTTGTTGTGGGTTTTTGTTGTGTATCTGTTCGTAATGTATTATTGTCAACCTGTGTTTATTTCATTTTAATTTATCAACTTTTTAATATATATATATATATATATATATATATATATATATATATAAATATACTTTTTATTGCTTGGTGAAAATTTATTATTTATTATATAAAATATTACTAGTGTACATATGATGGACAGCTGTTGATCAAATGCATTTTTAAGATCCATAAGCTAATTCCATTTCCACAACTTTTCTGGACAGTTAATTTTAGTATTCTGTTATTGTTGCTTTATTAATCCATTTAGGACAGTTGCCATACACGTACATTGCACTGCAGGTGTGGTCAGATGGCGTACAACACACGACAACCCAAATGCGCATATTCCTGAGTTTACTCAGAGTGTGAGGCACTGCATTTCAATGGCTGTTCTGAATGGCTAAAGATTGTTAAGGTGAAAATACATTAAGAAAAGGTTCTCGAAAATAATCTTAAAGAATGACATTTTGAGAAGTCATATAAAGAATGGTTTGTTTGTTAGTATTTAAGGCGCATTACTGGCTATTAGCGCCTTACAAAAGATATAATCAAATATAAAGAAATTACTGAGATTCCTGTATAATTTTAAATTCATATCACAATATACCTGACAGCCTTCTTATGTATTATATAAGACATAGCCACGTATAACAAAAAATCAAACAAAATAAATAGTTATACTGAAAATAAATAAATTGGTTTCTTATATTACAAGCTAGTAGAGGAAAGTAATACATATGGATAATAGGTGGAAATTAAATTTTATTGTTATAGCCAGATACTTGAATGAAATGGAAAAGCCTATCAAACATTGTCTTGCAAGATGGAGGAAAGAAATTCGGAAGCTGCAAGGATTGTCTCACATTAGTAAAAAATGAACATCCAATTAAATGTTTAACTGTAAAGTTATCTTTTTACAAAGGGGGCATCTTGCGGAATCTTATTTGAGTAGAAGATGGGAGTAGCTAAACCTGCAAATACCAATCCTGAGTTGGGTAAGGAGTACCTCCCAACATCAAGTACTCTGCCAAGATATATATATTTTGGTCATTAGAACATTTTTACATTCCAAATGACTAAGCATTGAACAGAAAAGGTGCTCAACAGAGGCAAGTTTCGCAGCCTAGTCAGCCCGCTCATTTACTGCTATGCCCATGTGACCTAGAATCCAAATGAAAACTACCTCCTTGTGTTGTTGTGTTGTTGGAGTAAGTTACCGAGGGGATTGTTGGGGGAATAACTGGAAAGGGATAGAAGGGTGCTCAAACTGTCCGTAGCTAGCAGGAATTTTTTATATCGGGAACAGGATATCATAGAACTGAATTAATAGGCAAAATTTCTGCACTTACTACTGATCTGATGTCAGCTAGATTTCCCTTGATTGAAATATGATTATATACAGCTACAAATCTCACACCCCGGTCTGACTTTCAGCCATCTGTGTATATAATTCCATGTATGGCGAAGTGTGTTAAGGTTTCTCTAAAATACTCTAGATAATAGGGGTTATGGTTGACTTCGGGAAGTTATTGAGTCGATACAAAATGGAAGGTTGCTGTATAAACCAAAGAGGGACTAAGAGTGCGTTTTGGGGCATAAGTTGTGAAAGCAGGTCAATCTTTAGTTTTTGCAGAAGGTTTTTAAACCTGCTAGGTAGCAGAGAAATTGTCAAATATATGTAAGAGATTGTAGATGTAATGGTATGTAGGATGGGAAGGATCTCAGAGATGAGGCATAATTTAACAGCAGCATGCCGTTCACCACTTTCAACATAAATACTGGGTATAGGACTTGTTTTGAATGTTTCTGTGGCAAGTCAAGACTCCTTGATGGTGAACGGGGTTTTATAGGCATAAGTAATACTTTGGGGCAGCATCATAGATGATGAATGCTTAACCCAATTTGGAACGGACCAAAGCTCTGTAAATGCAAATATCCTATCCGCTCCCCGAAAGGTATGACATAGAAATTTGATGATGTTAGTTTAAACAGTGTTGGCAGTTTTACAAGATTGAATTCAGTTTAGTGGTACCATGATAAAAAGGGAATATCCCTATTATTAAGTCAGATATTTATGGGAGGAAGGAGGGAATGATGCCTTGAAAATACTACATCAGTAGTTTTAGAAGGTTAGAATCTTAAATCGCTTGTATTTGACCATTTTTCGAGACATAAACTAAACTAAATGTTTAATAGTTGGGATATTATCTGTTGCTGTGTAAATGGTGAGTTCATCCATGTAAAAAAGGGGCTTAAATGGAAGATGAATGTATTTTATCATTCATTGCCAAACAAGAGAACACTGAGAGTGGATCCCTGTGGAACTCTAATTTCAGGTTTCTGGGGATGAGGCAATGAGCCTTTCAAACATACCTGGAAGTTTTGATTGAATAGGAACTGTTGGGTTGAATTAGATGTCCTCTGAGTCCCCAACCATGCAAATATCTAGTCGCCAAAAGGTATCATATGCCTTCTCGATATCAAAAAAAAATGGCCAGGAAGCTTTCTGGATGGAATCGGATAGAACGATTAAATTATCATCAGCAGATTGACCTTGTCTAAAAATACTTTGGTTTCAAGCTATCTGACCTCTAGATCCCAGAATCCATTTCAGTCGGCCCCTAATCATCTTCTCCACGACTATACAGAGGCACCTGGTCAATGACATTTGTCAATAGTTTTCTGGGCAGGATTTGTCCATTCCTCGCTTAAGAATTGGGTTGATAATGGTATTCCTCCATTTTACTGGGAAGGAGACATGTAGCCATAAACTGTTATAAAATCACAGCAAACGGTGTTGGTCATTTTTGTTTAGATTTCTCACAACATCTCATAACGAATGCAGTCCTCCCCATGAGCTGACCACGAACAACAGATAAGACCGATGACAACTCTAACTTAGTGAAAGGCAAGTTATAGTCCTCGCAGCCATCCGACTGCAGAGATATTGGCTCATTCGTTTCTATGATGGATTTATACTGGCGAAAAATTTCAAAGCATTAAAAGTCACTGATATCTGCAAAGGCCTTGAGAAGCAGGTCACCTATCTCTTTTTGGTCGGGTTATTTTTGTACCAATTGTGCTGGAATATAACAAGAAGCATATTTACCCTGAAAGGATCGTACTTTCCTCCATATTTCATGTAATTAATTTGTCTGCCTTAAATCTACTAAATGCACAATTTCTGTCTGTTAGGGCTTTTCAACATTCTTGATCCCACTATGGAGCTCTACGTAGTGGATGAAATAGGAATGGCCTCTTCTGTAGCTTCAATGATTTGGCTTGTATTATTGCTAAATTCCTGATCAGTGTCATCTGTTGGAATGTTGTCTAGGGTAGTTAACCTTGCGAAGAGGTTCCAATTGGATTTCTGCAAACTCCATGACTGTTGACAACATCTGAAGAGCTGCAAGGGATAAGGAAAGGATTATAAGGAAATGGTCACTGTCAGATAGATCACAGTATATAGACCATTCGAATTCAGTTATCAGCGAAGGGAAGCAAAGGGACAGGTCGATGAAGAAAAAAGATCCATGCCCACTTGAAAATTGAGTGACTTCATGACTATTTGTGAGACGAAGGAACCACGATTATCCTTCATATGGGAATCACATGGTGGATGATGTGGATTGAAATCACATAAGACAAGGAAGGAACCTGATAATTGCCAGACGAAGTTTTCTCATTTAATTCTACACCTGATAGAAAATAGATGGAGACAAGGGTGAAAGGAACTGGAAAGATACGTTCAACTGCTATGATCTCAAAGTATGAATGTGGATCAATATGGGTTGTAATTGGGATATCAGGTTCAGGAGAGCATCATGACACGAGAAGTTATCATTAATATTCCATTAAAGAATTTTGGTCACTTTTAATGCAAAGGAGGGATAGTTGGATCCATATCCGTAAGATCATCCACAATAATTTCATTAATGATAGACGGAGATGAAGCAATTTACTGGATTGTAGTTGCTTATTTTGTGGGATTCTAAGATCATCTGTCGAAGATAGGGAGAGGTCAATTTTAGTGTCAGCTCCTCTGGGATGGAATTGTATCAAAAGGATTCTTTATAGTGGAAGTGGTTGGGGGCACATTAGTTGATGTTTTGGGCAAGAAGGATAGTTTTAAGGAAGCTGTTCTTGGAGTATTTGGGGTTAGAGGTTTGTTTTTTAAATTGGTATTGTTTGTCTTACCAGAAGTTGTTCAGGTTGGTTTAATATTCGGTCTAGTTGGCTGATTGTCTGGACTGCATTGGGAGCTTAATGAGATATTTTATATCGTTGCTACTATAGGGTATGAAGTAGTACCAATCTGTGATCTCTGTGACAGGCATTTTTTCTATCATTCACGTATGACATCTTTTCTGCCACCTTTACACGATATACTTCTTTTTAAAATTTGTATACATTAGTTCTTAGAAAGTAGTGGACGACTGTCTTCACAATTAGAACAAACAGGAGGTGGTGGTATGTATTAATTTTCTGGATGTTCAAGTATTCCGCAAAATTCGCATGTTAGTGTGTTAGAGCATTTGACCAAATTCATGACACTTGAAGCATCTGTGCAGATTTGGAAAGTAAAGCCGAACCTTGAGTGAGTACATTTCCGGGCAGTCTAAGACCTTAAATGTAAAAACAACTGAAGATGTTGGAATAAGGATGTCATTTTCCTAACCATAATCTGTTGAACGTGAATTACCATCTGGTCTTTGAATTCCCTTAGCATGTCCTCTACCGAGCAAGACAACAAATCAAAACAAGAAATAATACCCATCGTGGAAATGAGGTTGACATGTGGGGTGACCTCGAATTTTTAACTCAAAAATCTGTTGACACTTTCTTATTAATTCACTTTATCTATCGGTCTAGGTTACAACAAGCAGAGTCACAAAGCTTCTTAATATGTTCCACCTCAACATTAATTCCTCGAAATGACAAAAGGTAAAAGTTTTCTTGAAATATCTCTCTTTCAATTCATCTAATAAAAACCTATCAAACGATATATTGACCAGATGACCACTAGTGGAGTTTACCGGCAAGACGTTTCCTGAGTAGTCACTTTTACCGGTAGATGGGGGAAAAAGAGTTACAGTCCATAGTTATATTTTACTATTCATCACCCTCCACGGAGCCTTAAATGAGCAGCATTGCACACCAAGGGTACACCAGCAATATTGCCGCCACATTCTGACTCAACCTGGACTGTAGTCCAGCTCACCCACACCTTCAATTTAAGCCCGAACAGCAACAACGCAGTACAGCCAAGTGATCGTGGGTGGTTAGCTTACGACCTCCCGCCGACATGAATGAGAGATCATGGTCCGAAGCACAATCTGATGATATCAGACAGTCACCTTTTACGACAGACAGGGATGGAAGTATTCGCATTGCCCTGCTCCCACACATTGATAAAAATGGCTTTGTTATCCGACAAAATAATCTTTACTAGTGTGATAACAATTACAAATATATTGACCAGAAGCATATCCAATATCCCGAAAAAATATATTATTACCTGATGTTTTAGGACCACCACTGAACAATGTAGATATCGGCTCTTCTGAAAATACTATACAAAATGTGTTAAAATACATGAAATGAATGGATATTTATTAGTGATAAACTGTGTACTAATCAATTATCAATAGTATTATCGGATGTAAACATTTCTGATCTGTAATATAAAATATTTCAATATAAAATGCTATAGCTAAGATGAAATATAGTAATTTAATTTATTTTAAAGTGCAGTGTACAATAATAAACTTATATTGAAATTCTTTACAAATCTTTTCAAAACTTTTAAATCTTTACTGCCAAAAAAATTGTTTGCAATGATAATATATGAAATATGTATAAGCTAATGTTAAAGTATACTTATTAAGCATGATTCACATATACAAGCACAGACCTACACACGAGCATGTACTTGGCTATCAAATTAACCAGTAGTTCTCATTTATAAGACAACCACTGACAAATTATTATTAAAATACTTGTATAGATAGACAGTGGTCTATTTTATCAAAATATTCCAACACTCATCTATAGAATATATGCCGTTTATCATTCACACCATTATCTACTGACTTGACCGTCACTGGTAAAACAATGCCAGCTAGTACGTTTCGAAATGTGTCGTGTCTGGGTGGTTTCGGGAGTATATGTGTGAATTTTGTCATATAAGAAGTACTGCTTAATTAAATGTATTAAACTTTCATGGTTATTATTTATATGAATATTGTTTCTGTGTGGAAACCTTGTATAGGCTTTGAAAAATACCGACGTTTCGTCCATTGTTGCAAGGGACATTTTCAAGGTAAGTGACTTCAACGAATAAAAACACACTGATCTGAACTCAACTGGATCATGCTCATATAGGAAAGGACTTAAGTGGAGCATACGCACTAGAATGGCGCCATTACATTCTGATCCATCATCCCTGTTAATGTTGTTGAGATGATTGTAATCCTCAAAGGTTTCTCTGATATAGATCTTACCACTTACTTATACAGGCAAAGACTGGAGTGACGGATGTGCACTAGGGCGGCGTCGTTCCATTCTGATTGTTAATATAGAGTGTATGAGGACAAAAATGAGCCTGGGAGATCCTCCAAATGATGGAAAGTTAAAAACCATTACTATTCCTTGGCGATTATAAACCTCTAAGGCATCTCTGAATTTTCTGGAAAAATAAAACGGCACTAAAGGCAAGATTTAAGTTTCTTCAAATAAAAGTGAGTGATATGACCCAAACGAGTAAAGTGCTGGCCCTCCATTAAACTAATAGGAATTGTATGCTTCGTTTCTCCAATATAGACCTTACCACAGATTTAAGGGACCTGATAAGATCCTTTGTTTTGAAACAGGATGACCTCGTTTGAAGAATGGAGAAATCACGATATCTTTTGAGTTGACAAGAATACTGTCCAGATCAGTGTATTGAGTTCATTCGATGAAGTAACATCACTCACCTAGAAAATGTCTCTTATTACAGTGGACAAAACGTCAGCACTTTTCAAGCCACTACACGGTATCCACCCAAAAGCAACTTTCCTGTATTGTTTAATATTCTATTGGATCGGTACATGCCTGTGCAGTCTGTGCCTGTCAGGTAAATATTTTTCTAAAATTAGAACAAAATATGGAACTACTAAATACAAGACCAACAACATATTTTTTCTGGATGTATAATAAAGTTCATTCAAATAAATAATTTTTTTAATGCTATAAAAACCATCAGATACTCCATCTAAGTGTTGAACTGTGTTATGAAATCATAGAGAATTCACTGTTTGATAAATCATCTTAGTTCGACATGAAATATCAATGCTTTCATAAATTTATAGATAAAAATATTATGGCCTCCTGAATTGCAAATAAAGGTATTTCAAAGTAGACAAGTACTGATAGTGTGTATTATATATAATAATAACTTTATATATGCACTGGGCATTTACAAGTTTGCAAATTTGGAAAATATCCGTTTTTACAAAATTAAACAAGAGAAAAATAAGAAACTTAACAATGATTTGCAAGTAAATGACAACAAAAACAACAGTTAACTCAGCATTGTCCAACGCAAACAGCTCCTAAATTGTGGCAAGGACACTCCTGTCATATTCAAAGATGCAGTAAAATTATTCACAGAGCGAGCAACTCCAACAGCAGGACAACGACTGACATAAGATGTTCTATGGTATGTCACACTAAGAAATGATGTATCACGAGTCAAACGATGGTACATGGATACCAAATTCAGCCAACAAGGAAGGTGAATCAATCAAACCATTCAGAACCTTAAAACAAAAACATACATCAGAATAATGCCTTCGAGTCCCTAACGAATCCAATCTCAGGTAAAGTTTCATCAGTAGATAAAAATATACCCTGCAGACTCAGTTTATAAGTAACAGTCTGCAAAATTTCCTCTGGACTTTCTCCAAACGTAAAATGTGTGTCTGATAAAAAGATGACCCGACAACAGAGCAGTATTCAAGAACTGATCTAACTAAGGAAAGATACAAGACTGTAAGAGCCCAAACATCAGTAAGTCAGCAGCCATTCTTTTCAAGAATCCCATCTTTCGAAGAGCACCACCTACAACAGCATCATAATGCAATGTAAATGCTACCTATCCAAAATTACTCCCAAGTCACGAACATTGTCCACAATTATCAACTCGTAACCACTTATGTATTAGATTGCGCAATCTTGCTATGTCTCCGGGAGAACCTCATAACTGACACTTGCCATCCTGTTTACACAGCACTACTAAGAAAGTCTATACAGATCCAATTGAAGATCAGTGCAATCAGCAATGGCAGAAATCTTGTGATATAATTTTAAATCATCAACAAATAAAAGATATAATGAAGAAAAACCAAATAGAAGAGGACCCAAATGAGAACCTTGAAGAACTCCGGAAGTCACATTAAGAGGCTTGGACAAGAAACCATTAACTCTAACCTGCTGAGTCCTACCATACAAGTAGGCACCCAGCCAGAACAGAAGACCCAAATTCCACAATATTCTGCAATAATAGGGTATGTTGTATCTTGTCAAAGGCCTTACTGAAATCTGCATAAACTGAATGAACCTCACTGCCAGACTCCAAAGTCTTTAAATTAAGTTCACATATGGTACCAAATTAGTTACAATGGATCTACCAGAAAAAAAAAAAATATATATATATATATACATATTTAAACAGCTTTGGAATCGATGAGAGTATTGCTATCGGACAATAGTTACCAAAGTTAGATCTGTATCCAGACTTAAACACCAGTACAACAAATGGAAGTTATATATA
>JAWQRN010000269.1:0-32556 GCA_033557685.1 Sperchopsis tessellata
TATATATATATATACATATATATGTGCCTTGTTCTGATTATGAAAGGACCTACATTGGACAGACAAATTGTTGAATCACCCGTGTGAAGGAGCACGGACTTGCAATAAAGAGGTTAGAAGTATCATCTACCATAGCTTAACGCACTATGAATATCGGGCACAGAATATACTTGCAGGACACAAAAACAATTTCGCGTGAAATGTACCTTACACCGATCTTTACGGGAAGCTGTCGAAATCACAACGCGCTCTTACACCAAACGCACCAATCACCATGCAGTGTAAAGTAGCAGAGTATATATAAAATCTATCACTTGACCAATTTCAGTCATTCGCTCGTTTTGTTTCGAACTGACTGATATCGGACGAAAGCGTATCAAGAAGCTTGTTCTTCTCAGAACGAAGAAGCACATACGTGGGATATATCTCGAGTCATCTTCTATATATATATATATATATATATATATATATGAGAGAGTTGATAATAGAGATGAAATCCTTGAGCTGTGGAAAAGTACCAGGGTAAGATGGGATCACCGTTGGCATAATAAAAATTGCTGGAGATAAGATATATACCGCTTTGACGAAAAAGTCATGCATAGAAACAGAAGATACCAGCGTCTTGGAACAATGCAAACATTATTTTAATCGACAAAAAAGGAAATAAAAAAGCCTAACACAAGAAATGGTGAACAATTAAAGAACTACTTTTTTAATGACTGCGGTTGTTGTTCGACTCCTATCATATCAAGTAGCTGCTGCAAAAACAAACACCCATAGATTTTCTGAAGATTAAAAAATACCTGTAATATTGAACATAAATATTTTTCCAGATTACTGGAATTGCCCTGCAGATGTTAAACTAGAAACAGGTTTTCACCAAATAAAAATTATCAAAGGGCCAAGGGCAATTTGAGCCTCAGAATGCCTTTTGGTCTCGCCCCAAGTAACTTACAAAAGTTAATGAACAATGTATTACCAGGATTTCAAAGATAAATCGCATCCATCTACCTTGATGATATTGTAATTCACTTAAGTTCCATCCACGAACACATTTTAAATTTACATCAAGTATTTCAGTGGTTAAAAGACAATAACTTAAAAGTTCAACACGAAAAAAGTGAGTTCCTTAAAAAAGAATTTTCATATTTAGGACACTTGTTTACAGCTCAAGCAGTTAAACCAGACCCTAAGAAAATGAAGCCATCCAAAATTATCCAATCGCTAGAACACAGAAATTTAAAAAATATCTTGAACCTTGAATATTATTGAAAGGTCATACAAGATTTTGCTAAATTTGCAAAATCTTTGACAGTTAGTTTTTGAAATATCAAGGGACATTTTGACAAATGATATGATACTTTAATACCCAGATTCTTTTAAAGATTTCATATTAACAACTGATGCTTCCAATGCAGCACTAGGAGCTGTATTTTCACAAGTATTACCACGATTTAATTAAAATCGAACACTACAAACAACAAATTAAGTACTATTGTTATATTCCAAATGAACAGTTATACATACAATTCAGTAGAGTAGTATTACAATTGTAAATGAAAAAACAGAGTTTAACACATAACTGATAAAGAAGACTAATTAGTAAGTATGGTAAATCATCACCTTAGAAAAACTTCACACTGAGGATTAGAAGTTACTCACGCAGCAATTAAAATAAAATATTATTGGCTAAATCAAGAGTAATATTTACAAGAATACATAAGTAGATGTGACACATGAAAATGCACAAAATATTATAGACAACCTACCAAAGCACCGCCAAATATAACAAAATCAGCAGAAGCTCAATTTGATACATTATTTATGGAGATTTTACAATTTGATGACAAACAGTTTTAAACAAAACTAGACCTATTTAAGTAAAGCTCGACAAAAAATTTTCACAATTAGAACAGAAATGGCTACATCATCACCAAAATTATCTACATGATCTGGATTAGACAACAAACAAATTTAGTGTCACAAGAAGAGGCATTAAAATCAAGTAAGGAAGAACTAGGTTGTTTAATTGATAAAATATATTAGTAACCTGAATATATGAGAAAAAAATTAACTTGTGGATCCTGTAGTCCGAAAGGACCTTTTCCTATTTCATATAAGAGATCATTTTCTACTAAATATTCCTTACTTCAAATCTGGTCAGGTTACAGCAAGAACTGAAGATGAAGTATATAGTGAACCATATTGGCTTTTCACTGATTGACATAATAGCCACTTCAATAATGCATGGTGTAAAGGGATTAACAGGGTATATCAAAAAATATAGAGCACAAGAATTCAGTTATTCATATTACACTTTGCATGAACTGTGACTTGTGGAAAAAGGTAAAATTTTATATGGCTCATTAACAATCGACTACGAAAAACAATGAAACAAACAATGGAGACTTGTATTATAGATGTCACTACTACCCTGCAATTGGGTATTTCGAGACCGTATAAAATTTGTTCATAGTCGTCCTAAATTCTTAACAGTGGTGGTAAATTCCTATAAATAATACATTTGTTAAGTAAAGATCTCGTTTTACATTTATTGTTAGAAAATTAAAAAAAAATGAAATAAAATAAAGACCAAAAATACAAAATGAGATTATAAATCTGTCATCTCATAATGTTAAACACAATATTTTGAAAGATGTTGATTGATGTTCTTTTTATTCAATTATTTTGGATACTACTCAAGATATATCTAAAATTGGCCAACTTATTTATACAGAAAAGGTACATACAAATTGTATACGATGGTAGTGATCAACCCATAACAATAGAAATCTAAGATGAATTTAAGGAAATTGGAAATTAAACACTTTTTGATTTAGCTTCTGACATTTTAGCTACTATACAAAATCTAGATGTAAATATTAACAAATGCAAGGATATGATAGAGCGGCCAATATGACTGTGATATATTCATGGGTTCAAGACAAGCTTAAACAAATACAGCCAAATGCTTTTTATATACACAAATGATGTGTGTAATAATTTGTTATGCTGATTATTAATAGATGGCAAGAGTTAACAAAATGTACAAAGGACGAATGAATCAAAAAATATATGAAGAATTTGTGCCCAACACAATGTTAATCACGTAATGATTTGATTATAGCTATAAGGTCTATATTGCAATTGTAAAGGTACTTGCCAATATTATTTTAATATTTAAAAAGAGAGAATAATGAGACGACGCTGTTGCTCTAAAAAATTAAATGGAAATATTTTAGTTTGTTTACTGGTTCTGCAGAGCGAATTTCTAGAAAAAAAATTTTATGTCGAAATTACTACGTAAGTAAATATATAGTTATTGAGAAAGCGAAAAAAATAGCTCATAGTTGGGTGATAAAATCAACATTAGAAAATAAAAGTATATTTTGACTAAATAAAAAAAATCATGATGAATTAGTGGATGAACAATAGTTTTAATTAACAGACATATTTTGAACTAAATGTTTCCAATGTCAATTTGGACATAATTATTTCTCAATTCCACAATAGACTTTGAGGAGGGAAATTTAGTGTTTTAAATCCAAAAGAGTTGGAAAAAAGGCAAATGAAGATTAAATGAAAAATCACAAGAAATATTAAATGACCACACCAATGGCTTAAATGAAACTTTTGCTACTCAATTTGTTTTAAGTCTGCTGTAATGGGAAACATTGAAACCTTAAATACAATGCATGAATTACCCAAACTGTTAATATTTCAAAATAGTTGCACTATTGCGTCAGCCGAAAGATCATTTTCGTAATCAAAGTTAATAAAACATTCCAATACTACATTTGTTTCGATAATTTGGAAGAAGCAATTACTTTTGTAAAATTGCAATCCTTGTAGTTGTACTGAAATTAATAGAAAATCAGTTTAGAAGAATTTAATTTACCGTATTCAGATCAGAAGTTCAAAACTACGAAAGAATATTAAAATTAAAGTTCAATTAAATCGACATGAATGTCATTTGTCTTGGAAGTTCCATATCCTCATTATTAGTATACAATGCCTTAAATTATTCCCTATGCCAACAAAAGAATCAATTATTTTAAACCATCCCATAATAATTATTTATTACTAGCTGAGCAATTGGCGGTATCGTCTTCAAAATGATGCACTGAAATTCAATTCAAATCATATTTCTGTGACATTCAAGAATCTTCTTAACATGTATTTGTTGCGATATGAACACAATTCAACTTGTCATCCGAAACTACTAAACTAAAATTCAACGAATCAACCCCAACAACTGGATAATAACAACGCCCCTAGGTACGATAACAACAGAATCTTCGGTACTTATTTAATTCTAGTACCAAAAAGCTGTAATGCTAAGGTTGATAATTATGTGTTTTATGTAACCCAATATAAAAATGAATTTATAGATTTATGATTTAAAATAATTGATTTCTTGTTGCTATAGGGAATAATTTAAGGTAATCGAATGGTAATGATACGGATAAATGTTATTCTTGTGTCAATTTGATACTTTTAGTATTTTTTCGCATTCTTGTACTTCTGATACTGCATACCATAAATGAATGTTGTTCAATTATAAGGTCTGTAGTTTTAAAAAAGTAATTGCTTCTTCTAAATTGTCAAATATATGTAATATTAAATTTAAAATTTCCAAAAATTGAGTTTACACCGCATATGAAATTATCCATAAACAATTTTCTGTTTCATAAATTCTTGATCTATTTACTGCTGATTCAATTTGTATAATCCTTGATTAAAGTATTAATTGATTATTTTGTATTGTATGTACTGAACCATTACATTTTTCTAAGGCTTGCACTATAAGTGATGTCTGTTTTATGATTACTTCTTTTTGCTTTTTCTGACTGAGTATGTTAATAGCATTTTCATCTCTTCCTCCATTCGATGAGTGTAAGTTTCTGGCAATAAATGTAATAACAGATCCGAGTTCATCTCTTTTATTTCCTTTCGAAAGTAATTAGTTTGGAAGTAATTGATTCATTTTTCTTTTATTTTTTTGTATAAAAGTGTTTGCAGTAGCTTGATACGTTAAAAATTCTATATTATATATATATATATATATATATTTCCATATTCATGATTATTTAAAAGATGCGTCAAATTGTTTGATATCCTTTTTAATAGTCTTAAATTGTTTTATAAGTCAATCACATTTTATTGTTTTTATTAGTCCAGTGTGTTGATTTTGTGTTTGCGAGTGCGTGCCCGCGCGAGAATTTTAAGATTTCCAATTTAAATTTATAAATTTCGCGGGCAAATGCCTTCTGACTACTGTCAGTGGTGTTTCCAGGATGTGTATTTTCTTTGCCTTCCAGTTTCTACGCATAGAGTTTTCATTTGTTAGAGTATAAGCTCAGAGCTCGTACCCAACCGAAGTAGCTATTCTGTGTACCGAACGACGTCGCCAAGTTCACTGTGTTGTATGACATTGATGTGATAAGTGCATTCATGGTTAATAATATTTACGTCATTGTTCAATAATACGCACCTCCAATAGTATATCATTTTCAGAAAGTATACCGTGACAGTTTTTGTACCACTTCAAAAGTGTATCTATTGCCGTCAATTAGAGTTGAATTTTACTGTCTATAAAATTATGGATGAAGATATTTTAACAACTCTAAAAATTTTAATTATTGGCGAAAGTGGTGTTGGAAAATCAAGGTGATTCAACATTTTAATTGTTAAAAATTAAAACAATAATTATATTAAAATTTTTAGCTTGTTATTGAGATTTACAGAAGACAACTTTGATCCAGAGCAAACTTTAACTATAGGTGTAGATTTTAAAACGAAAAGATTGGCGATAGATGGTAATTCAGTTAAATTAGCAATATGGGACACTGCTGGTCAAGAGCGTTTTCGCACACTAACACCTTCTTATTATAGAGATGCACAAGGAGCAATATTAGTATATGATGTGAGCAGTTACAGTACGTTCTCTAAACTTGAAACATGGTTAAATGAATTAGAAACGTACTCAACTAAAAGCAATATTGTTAAAATGGTTGTTGGTAATAAAATAGATGTGGTAAGTACCTTCTAATTCCTTCATTTTAACACTTTAATCAGAATTTATTTAAATGAAGAATATAAAATTTAACATTTTTAAATAGTGATTCCTTATAGTACAATCTAGCAGTCATTATTTCTTATTTATTATAATTACTTTCTGAAATGAGCAAACCTGAGCGACACTCGGGCAGTGTCATTTGTTATGTTAGCGAGAAGCACTCTCACATTATTTGACCAATTATCGGTCAGCACTACTTGTAGAAATGTGCAAACTCTAGTAGCCCCTTCTTTTATGTTAACGAGGCATTTTCAGAAAAAAATTATTGGTTTTGATTTTTTCCTCCAAAGTGACGCTCACAACAGCAAGGAAAAAATCAAGATAAAACGTGCATTTAGAGGTCGAGGAAATTAATTTACAAAAAGTCAATTTTTAGATAGATTTTATTTTTCAACGTTTAAATAGCTATCTCATATAGACTTGCACACATTACTAGCTTAACTCTCTTTAAAAGGATTATGAGATTATAAACAATATTTTTTTACATTATTCAAATAGATGAAATATATTTTCACAGCTAATATAACCAAGCAATTTTGTAGGCATTTACACATCAAAAAAATTGACTATTATCAGTAAGTCTGATATATTGCCTGTAAACTGGATTTCAAGTATTGATACTTACACTATGTAGACATGGTTTCATAAGCACCGGAAATTTGACATTTTTTATGATACTAATTTTATTGCTGTTTACTAATTTAGTTGCAATCTTACACATTATTACAAATAATATATATATATTTTTTTTATATATTTTCTTTAAGCTTTAAATGATCATGGACATGTGAGCATATTGTTAGATCAGTTGTCTAACCCAAGTTCCAATTCCTCGTAATATGGATCTTTTAATTATTGCAATAATTAGAAAGTTTTATCCGGAAGTATCATTCATACATACATTGTATTTTTGATATTATTTTTGCTTTGAGTATTGTATATATTTTTTAGATTCATAATTATTATTTTTTTAAGCTATTATTTATTTTATTTTATTTTTCATACGTTTGGGGAATTATGCGTTTGTAGCTTTTGGATGTAAATAATAAAGTCACTGATTTATTTTGTTACTATAACCCATTAGTGCATAGTATACGTTTCAATGGACATGCCATTTAATATTCATAAGTTGGTAATTATCATAATCTTAAATTTTTGTTAAAATTTGTCTTACAAACATGAACACCTTACTTAGTGGCAGAGAATAGGTTTTCTATTATAGCATTTTTATGAACTTAACACTTTTCTTGCAATACGGCCCACCGGTGGATCATTACTTTTTCAATGCTATGTGACCCACTTGTGGGCCATATACTAGTTTTACAGCTTTTTTAAAATAAACGGTCTTTTTAAAAATACTGTAAAACAGTGGCTCACATAGTGTAGAAAAAATACTTGTCATGATCCACCGGTGGGGAGTACAGCAAGAAACGAGTTAATTTATTAATATATTTTTAATTTACGTATAACTAACGGGTCTTTCAATTGTAACGCCTAAACTTTGGCAGTTGATTGTAGTTATGTTTGAGTTGACACCGCTGTCATTCTGCGATGATTGTGTTCTGTCATAGCTGAAATTGAATCATGGAAAAGTATACGATTCAACAACGCATCGAAATTGTAAAAATTTTACATCAAAATTCATCCTCTGTTCGCCAAAGTTTCTTGAGCTACATGGAGTTTATGGTCGACATGACTGTCCTACCGAGAGCGCAATTCAACGACTAATCGCAAAATTCGAGGGAACTGGTTCAGATGTTGATCGAGCAGTGCCTGTGCTTCGCCGAAACTTTAGATTGAACGAGAATACTGCTGCCGTGCAGAAAGTGTACATGAGAACCGAAAATGACTGTCAAAGGCGAGAGGTATCGAGAGATGATAACCAATTTTTTTTGGACAGAATTGGATGAAATTGACATAGACAACATTTGGTCCAGCAAGACGGCGCTACGTGCTACACAGCGGGTGATACAGTGGAGTTATTGAGGGAAAAGTTTCCAGGTCACGTTATTTCGAAAAGAGGTGACATCAATTGGCCACCATGATCGTGCGATTTAACGTTCTTAGATTTTATACTTTAAATCTCTAGTCTATGCCAATAAACCATCAACACTTAACGACCTGGAGAACATCATTTGAACCATCTCGGATCAACTCCTGCAATGAAGTCACAGAGGTCATTTGAACGATGTTATCTTTAAAACATAATGGCATTGAATGTATTTCAATTCGCAATAAAGTTTTCCACCGTACCTCACATAGAACTCTTTGTATTCAATTTTAAAGATCAGGTGTTCTTATTGGAAAACCCGTTGTAATGAACGCTATGCTTGCCGGACAGTTAATGATTTCACTTTGATTCGATTGCAGTATATTATTGCAGCTAATTCAAGCGTTATAGTATATATTTTTGCTGATTTTAAGTGTGTCTACGTCCCAAAATGTTAAACACCAAAAGTGAAATGACATAAGTATGAGAATTGAAAATATTAATGATGATATTGATTAAAGGGTAGGCATTCCTCCACCATAACTGATGTTATGGAAACTAAATATAAAGAGTGTGTAGAAGTTGGTTATTTTACAAATAAAATGAAAGAAGGTGTAAGCAAATTTTAACATTAACAGTGATTAAAATTGAAAACTGCATGTAAAATTTTTAGGACTATATTCAACTATTTCACTGATGTTTGGCTAATTCAAATGAACTTATTTTCTGCACAGAAGAATAATCCTATAAATATAACAATGTATGTAATGAGTTGAGGAGGCTTCTTGGGTCTGGGAAATATGTTAATAGAAGAAAATTTCATGTCGGTGGTGATAATGACAATTTAGAATTCAGATTTATATATATATATAAAAACCGCACATATACCATTCAATCTTTGTACAACACCTATTAGAAAAGAAACATTCAATGGATACCATAATTAATTTAATGACAGTCATAAATATAAAAAAAACCCTACACAAACATTACAACCCAAGAGCAAATATAAATATGTAAATACAAATCCCCAGAAATGCTAAATGACCAGACAATATATCACAATATATCTCTCATAAAGACTATTACCAATTTAGCACATACACCTAGTCCGAAAAATAAACATTTGGCTGACAAACATACACATTCGCCCCTACCCAAACCACCCTATTGCATACCTCACACAAACACATACCTGTTAAGAAGTTATAACATTAGTGCACTATCAGCCACCAACAGGAGCTGCCAGCCTGAAGAAGGGATTCGATGTCGAAACGATCGTAGCACGTTAGTGTAGTGACAGTGCCCAACAAGGACAATTAGTAAATTAAAAATATATATATAGCAATCACATGGTAGAATATACCCAGCAAATGATGTATTTTAGGGTGAATAAATATATGTTAATGTCCAAAATACCTGTAAAAGCTTTGTGCTTAAAATTATAAATTTAATTAATTTTATATTAATAAACATTCTTCGTATTTATATTATTATATTTTGAAAGGACAGCAGATGTGTTAGTTTTTAATAAATTTCTTTGTATACAGAACCACAGAGAAGTAAGTAGAGAAGATGGATTAAATTTTGCAAGAAGGCATCAAACACTATTTATAGAAGCTAGCGCCAAAACCAAAGATGGGGTCCAGTGTGCTTTTGAAGAACTAGTCCATAAGGTATGTATGATCTTTTGTTTTATCATACGCATCATGGTTGATTTTTGTAAAGTCAAATATTAAGCACTTAGATCATATACACTTAACGAGCCTATAAGAATGTATCTAAATCACTGTAATAACATTTACAGCATGCATTTTTTTAGGTATCTCGTCTAATACTATGTAGATAATGCATCACTATTTCAAATATCTACTGATACAAACTTTTACCATGCTATAATACTGATTTTATAATTAAGTATATTCCATGTTTGTAGAGCTTCAGACGTAGTAGGCAAAGAGTTTGTCATTTCAGAATATTTCGATGCAAACACATTTTTAATTCCCACTAATATTAGCGGCCAACTGGATAATCTCTGAAATTTGTATAGAAAATGAATGTAAGCAAGAGACATAAATTAATATCTTATGATTTATAGATGCAGTGGTCTCAACCTATAATGGATTTGCTTATAATGGAATTTCATGTATAATGGATGAATTCTGTGAGTCCCGCATAACATCCTTAGTTATATGTATGTCGTCTATAATTAAGAAAAAATCGATATTCTGGTTCATTATATACAGAATCATTCGGTATATCAGCGAAATACAAATTGAGATAATGCAATTTCAAATATATGTTTGCTATTGTGATTGTATTTACATTTTTATATCGAATGTTGATGCAAGTGTCTCCCTTATTGTGTTGAAAGAATTTCTGAAAGTAAAAAGATTGTGTATGTGCTGTGTTTCACATATTTTTGATTAAAAATTACATATAATACATATGTATATTTATCCCCCCTAACATATGTATTTAAATCATAAAATGGACACTTGGTCATAATGAACCAATTCCCTTGATCCCTCGAAGTTCATTAAAAGTGTATTGCATTGTCTATTCAGTTTGTATGATTTATGAAATGGCACATATACTATTATACATTTAATAATGGATACAAAACATGACCAATATTTTGTCGATAGTGCTATTCCTTTCATTGATGCTTATTTCAAGTTTTAAAATATCGTAGGAAACCATTCTAAAGTGAATTAAAGTTCCATAAATAATTTTAATTTCTTTGAGTGTAATTTTTGTATGTACAGCTTCTTTTTTACAATATACAGGTGTCCCATTTTCGATGGTGTCGAATGGTACACTCCATAAATAATAGAATTACTGGAAAGCTAATTACTGCTTTGTGATATATTTTTTTGACAAACTTAATATGGTCAAAACAGAAAGCTTGTCTTTTTGACAAATGTTCGTAACTTGGTTATTTTTATAAATATTTTCATTGTCTCGTTTTAAGATAATTACAGTGGTTTGGTCAAAAATATTAAATTTACAAGATTATTTGAGTTATGACTCAAATTTATATATTTTTTAAACGGAGATCATATTGAAATTTAGCTTTAAAAATAGATTTTTTTTCTGATTTTAAAGATGTGTCATTTGTCATATTAATTGTTTTGTTCGTTGGGGTGCCAATTGTCTAATATTATGCAAAAAATACATTAATCATTTTTATATATTATGTTATTAACAATGTATTTCAAATATAGGAAAATAACAAACCAAATAAAATAACCTGAATAGTTACCGTTTTTTTTTTAAGAATATTTAAGCGGCGCCTTACGCTACGAGGTCTACTGGTCACTAAGGTACTAGTTACTGTTATAAAATTTAATTAGTAAATGTAAGTTTGTTATAGTTTTGTAAAGTATTAGGGGTCCGGAAAGTAAGGTCGTTTCTGCGCATGTCAATATTTGTTTATCATTTATCAGCTCATTGTGTACTTCAATGCCGTGCCAAATATATTTTAAAGTTGTAAATAATTAAATCTTAAATTTTTTTGCAATTTTGGGTGAAATGGCCAACCAAATAGCAGAAGAGGTACATATCCGGCATTGTATACCTTTTGAGTTTCACAAGTTGCTACCAAAAACATTTGCGATGTTTATCCAAGTGCATTAGACGTTCGTAAATGCCAAAGGCGGTTTTCTAAATTCACATCTGGTAATTTTGATCTTTCTGACTCGTATCGGTCAGGAAGACCAACAACTTTAGGCAATGACTTGTTAAGGGCAGAAGTAGAAACAAATCAGTGTCAGACAATCGAGGAACTGTCAAACACTCTTAACCAACCTTGGTCGACCATCCAAGTACATTTGCAGCAGATTGGTAAAGTATGCAGAGCAGGTGTTTGGGTCCTGCATAAATCTGTCTGAAGAAAACAAAGCTAACCGATCCACCGCATGCAATTTATTGCTTCAATGGCACAATTCAGAAGCGTTTTTTGATCACTTGATCATAGGAGATGAAAAATGGGTTCTCTATGATAATCCAAAATGCAAAAGGCATGGCACTATCTGAATGAATCGGCACGAAATACTGCTAAGCCAGGTTTGCAATCCCAAAAATGCACTTTTTTGTGTTTGGTGGAGTATTCGTGGAATTGTTCATTTTGAAGTGCAGAAACCTGGACAAACTGTGAATGCAGACATTTACTGTGAATATTTGGAACAAGTAAATCAATCTTTAATTGAAAAGTTTTTAGCGATTGTCAACAGAAAAGATATTATTCTGCAACACGATAATGCAAGACTGCACTGCACAAGACGAACCCTGGAAAAAATTAATGAATTGGGGTGGGAGGTACTGCCTCACCCACCATACTCGCCCAACATTGCACTATCAGATTTCCATTTATTCCGATCGCTACAACACTTTCTATGTGACAAAAAATTTGGAAATTTGGATGATATCCAAAATGCTATCTCCAGATATTTTGCTCAAAAACCAATTGATTTTTATCAATCCGGCATTCAAAATTTGCGCTCTAGTGGGTAAAAGGTTGTTGATAACGAGGGTGATTACATCATTGATTAAAAATTAAAATAAGTTCAAAATTTATTTATTTGAATTTAATGTTAAAAAACAACATTACTGTCTGGTCCCTCCAATAAATATATTTTTTTATTCCTTAGTATACAAGTTCTATTTTACTAAAACGTGACAAATAAAAAACATGTCAATCAACATTTAAACATTTAAAAAAACTATTTCTTGAATTATTTTAATAATTGACTATGAATAGTAACTATCAAAGCAGTTAAAAGTGTATTGTTGTTTCCATTCGTATGCTATAATTGTTAACTATGGGAAACTTCAAAAATAAACCAACAATGGGGCAAAGACAAATAGTCGCTCCTATTTAAAAAAATAAATTAACTTGATGGTGTCGCATAAAAGATAAAAAGTTGTGTATAGATTTGGTTATTTGAAAAAGATGTGAAATTTTTGTTGCCGTATGTGTTGATACTCGCCTTGAAAATGTTCCTTGCAGCAGTAGAAGAAACATGGGTACTTGTCAGAGCCTCTACATGGTTTCCACCCAGAAAGAACATTCATATAAATAACATTTTGTATTATGGTGTAAATATTAGCATAATAAACAGAAATAAACGCACTGACTTTCGTTACTATTATTTCCACATATTTGGTTGAAGATAACATCTCATCCATGTAAATTCCAATCTGGTTTGAAAATTAAATGTCTTGATAATGTCCCCTGTAATGGAGGAAAACCGGAAGATAGCTAATTTTTGAAAACTACTCACATTAAAATAAATACTTTAAAATTGTTGAATTGTTATTTGTGAACTTGTAAAAACATAGTAATATGATTGGAAATGATGGGTTAGGAATTAATATATGAATTATTCATTTAGTTAAGGGATTGTATATTACTTTTTGAATTTGTATTTTTGTGCTAAATAAACATAACAACTACTATAAATTTTAATTCTAGATTATCCAAACACCAGGGCTTTGGGAAAGCTATTCTTATGGAAATATAAATGTGGGAACAAAGGACCATCCATCTCAGTCTAACTGTAGTGGGTACTGCCGCTTAACCTAATAAAAAATATTTAATTATTTAACTAATTGTAATTAACATATAGTTAACTATAATAAGAACTAAAACTGCTAAATATCAAATTTATACAGGGTGATTTAAATTTGTGGGGTACATGGGAATTTCAGAAACTGTAAAAGCTATGGCTAAAATCGAGGTTTTCATTTTTGTTTAATTTTTTAAGACTAAAACAATTTGACAACCCTTCAGTTGTTTAGAAATATTTGCAAAAACTTGCACTTCCTTTAGACTGTTTTTAAAGATAAATGTAAATATTTAACTATTTATTTTTCATGAATTATTGTTACGAATTAAAAAAAATAAAAGAAATATTCTCATTTCCAAAATGTCTATAGTTATTTACCCAGACGAAGAAATAAGTTTGGGTTATTAAAAATTTAGAGTACATATAAAAAATTTTAGTATTTATACAAACAACTAAATGTTAGATTTATTAGCTTATAAAGTAATCTACAATTAAGCATTTTTGCCTTCATTTAACTATGTTCATAGCTCCAAGAGAAATTTGAACCACCCTGTATATATGTGTGTGTGTTATATATATATATATATATATATATATATATATATATATATATATATAAACACACTTATAAACTTTCAATGTTATTTGTGGATGTAATATAGATTATATTTTTTATTAAAATTATTTTAATTTATTTTTTTTTATTCACTTTTGACTGATTCAAATTAAGATGTTCTAGAGTAATTAATAGAATATAATATATTATAAGAACATAGCAAACTTACTGTGATGACATGTACAACATGCTATTCATTACTATCATCTTATTCATACTATATAGATTTTACATCACTATTTCACATCTAGGGGTAGAGTTATGTACGTGTATTCCATTTTAAACATCAACTGAAACATGACCTTACAATGTTACATTAATTCAGTACGTAGACTTCCACAGCAACAGTAAATATCTTCAGGATTTCCGGGAGATAACCGTGTGTTGGCTTTAGGTTTTGCCGACGTTTCATCCGCCATTGCAGGGGACATTATCAAGACATGTAGCTCTTAAAAGTGCTAATTAAACATTGCCATGTAGCTCTGAAAAGTGCTAGCTATAGGTGCCGACCATGTTATTCTATTATTAGCACTTTTTAGAGCTGGTCGGCACTCCTGCAAAAGCCAACACATGGTTATCTCCCGGAAAACCTGAAGATAATGTTACATTACTTTTATTACTAAGTAGATTCTATGTATTTTTAATTTATCGATCAGTTGGTTCCATTGCTCTTGCCTAAAAGAGATAAATGAATACTGCATGTGGATTTTATATAGTATCATAGATCACTGTTTTGCAATTTAGTGTGTGGTTAAATATGAACATCAGCTCTATCTTTAGATGTTAAAATTTAAGCATTTTGAAATACAGTAATCCCTCTATTTACATAGATTCACTTTACAGAAATGGTTATTTCATATTTTACATAGTTTTATGTTTTTAAGGTTTAAATGAAATCAGGAGTATCATTTACATGAAGAATCCCCTAATTATATCTATATTAACTATAAAATGACTGGTGTGGACAAATCTAATAAACTGTTATTACTGATGCATGTTAAATAGTGAGACATCAAGTTGACCATCATCAAAAAACTAGCTAATATAATGCTTAAGAACCGTTAATATATTTATACATGTTAACACTAAAAAGTAACAAAAAATTGATATAAACTAATAGAAGGAGAAACTGGTATGAGGATAATTTGTTTTAAGAGAAAATACACCAGAATAATTTAGCACCACAGGACATCGAGCTGCCATAACTGAGGCAGTATAGAGAACAAGGATATACATTTATAGGACTAATGAACATCACAAATTCATCACCAGGCTCTATCAAAACTTGTTTTGCAATTTTTTTCTAGTTGTACGGAGCAAAAAGAAATGCAGAAAATATGTCAAATGCTTTAATTGCAAGGAAGCAAAAAAAAGATATAAAAATACCAGAGTCATTAAAGAAATCATAGCTTACGATAAACTCTCATACTATCTGGAAATGAAAAATGTACTTAGGAATCAAGAAAACCTTATATTGAATCCGAGTGAGTTAACAATATTACTATCTCGGCATGTGCTAAATCACATAGCTGGCAGGCGTGGACAGTAAAACAGGGCATGCAAATATCGGAGCTACATACCAAGTGTGCGTTATTTTCATTACACAAGGGTAGAAAAATTAGAACCAAAACGTCGTCAACAAAAGAGAGCGCATAGCAAAAATAAATGTATGAACCGTGAAATAACAATTTTCCTCACTACTATGTTTCAAAGCTCATAATGCTTTGAGATTGTTACATTTTATTAATCATGGAATTATTGACACAAAGAAGTAGCTTGAAAACCACAAAGTAGAGACCAGCATGGTCCCGGACCATGTCCATGGGCTGGGTGGTAACATAAAATATAAAAAGGCATAGGCTCAATCATTGCAAATTGGTATTTGACTTATACAAGTTAAATACCTAATAAATATAAATTCATAGGTACATATGTACCCGTATGAACCAAATAGTGTCTCTCTTCCACCTCGTGTGGATATCCCCTCACACATGATTGTCTGCTCTCTATTGCTTTCACAATAATAAATTAATGCATTAGTTCTTATCTTTTCAAAATAAATAAACACATTTTTTACATTATTTTAATTCTTGAAGATCATTGTATGTTTATTTTATAAATTTCAGCAATAAAGGGATAAACTAGTGTTTATAAATGCATATGTATAAATTAAGTATAAAAGAAGCAAAGACAGGAAAAAATCACCTTTGGTGAAGACTTTTGTAGAATGAGGGATACTTTGCAAATAATTGATGCAATACACAAACATGACTCCACTCCGGTGACCAAAGCACAGCTGAACACAATGAAGTATCATTATAGAAAGGCAATCTCTACACCCTATGGGTAAAAGAGGAATGGTGATGATGATGACATAGAAAAGCATTTGAAAAGGCTAAACAGATGAAATATGATAAATAAATCACCGAATCTCAAGATACCCAGAATAAAATATGGAGAGTAATACATTCTGAAACTGGGAGAATTATAAAACCAGTGTACATCAAAATCGATCCAGACACTTAAATGCTACCATCGCAGAGAAAACACGCAACACATTAAGTTTCTCTAAAGAAAATTACTCAATCTATCTAAAAACATTCCTACATCACCAAATACCCTCTTTCTTCTACCCACTGATGAAAAAGAAGTGAATGAAACAATAATGGCACGTAAAGGTAAAACTAGTCAAAATATCTATGGGCTTTTTACAAAAATAATTAAAACTACTGCTGCCAACATAAGTAAACAAATTGCTTATGCAATAAATAGATCATTTGATGAAGGCTCATTCCCAGATAGTTTAAAACTTGCCCTCACAAAACCAATCTATTAGAGGGGTGACAGGGCTGAACCTGGCTGAGAGTGATACTGCCAGTTCTTTCGAAGATATATGAAAAAATTCTTTGCACTTTTTCAATGTCACTTAACTTATGGGCATCTACTTTGGGGACACTCAGCACATGCGAAAAGGGCTTTTATGTTGCAGAAGCGGGCAGTTAGATGTCTGGCTGGAGTGATATACGGATCTGCAGACCTTTATTCACAGATTTAAAAATATTTACATTGTGGCACTGTATATCATTGAACATATGAAAGAAAATAGTCACTGATCCCATGAAGATAGGCTACAATACTAGGGGCAAGTCTTGATGCTTCCTTGGCATCGAATAAATAAAGACAAAACTGGTTCAAATTATTGAACTTTCAAAATTTAAAACAAAATTCCCATCCAGTGGCACTTGAACCTAACAACAAAACAACTACTTAAAAAACTGAAAACTCCTCATGGATTTGGCACCATATGATGTAACATAGCAAGATACATTAACGAATTAAATAATTGGAGTAGTTCAGTGTATTAAGTGTAAATGCATTTTAAGTTATTCCTCGTTTAAGATGGGAAGTTCATACTTAAAACGTCACATTTGCAAAATAATTGAATAAAAGAAGCGGAAAATGTACGAAAAGCACTTATTTCGAAAGTTCAGCCATTAATTGATGCTCATAAAGATATATCATACGCGATGATGACATTGCATTTTATAAACGACAATTGACAGTTTTTTTTTACATGTGAATTTCTGGACAATAAAAAAACTGTAATGAACATCAAATATGAATTAAATTGTAGATTCAAAGAAATGGAATTGAAAGATGTTCATTCAAAATTATTTCTTTTGTTAACGACAGAGGACCTAATATAGTTAGTGCTGTACAACCAAATTTCAGATTGATTTGAATTTGCCATATGCTCAACACAATATATTGAAATACTTTCACAGATAATTTGAACATAGAATCACTTCCACACATTAAATTATTGACCAATGAGGTTAAATATGTTGTGACATATTTAAAGAATACAGGTCTTGTTCGGCATTTAAAAACCGCTGTCCATCAATAATGTAAATGGCATTGCAATAGTCATTTAGATATGCCATTTACGACGACATTACAAATATTCTCATAGAGCGTCGAGCTGAGGGAGAAATAGACCACATAGAGCAAGAAACACTCAAGATGCTTATAAGTTTCCTGAAAGCATTTAAAGACGTATCTATACAACTTGAAGGTGACATTTACCCAACATTATAACTAGTTTTGCCAGTTAGAACTGGGTTTTTAAATTTTTTCTAAGTTTCTCCTATTGATTCAACTGATGTTAACCTGAAAACTAGAACACGAAAAATTTTCATTGTTTAAATTCCATAGAAGTATCATTCTTTTGGTCAAATTTTTGCTAGTTGAAAATGTTATCGCACCACTAAAACCAAGAAGTAATTCAGGATGTGCGTAATATAATATAAAAATACAAGCACAAGCCCAGTAAATGTAATCCGAAATTAATATAAAAGAAAATTTAATGAAAGTGAACCCCTACCTAATAAATCATTTCAAGACAATCGATTTCACAGAAAAGGGAAAGGACGAAGTGTTTGGACAAGTTGAGCCTAAAGACGAAGATAGATGAATTTATATATCTATCAGAAGTAGCCAAACGCATTCTTTGTTTCCCTGCTAGTGACAGTGTTGACTCTATTGTTGAACAATAATTTACAATAAATTTCTGATGTAAGAGTAAATGGACATCAAACACTAACAGTATGGTTGTTAAAAACGAATATACTTTGTGTGGGTGACTTACAAATTCATATTTTTATTATTAGATTTAAAATAATTGTAATTTCACTTTTATTCTTTTTTTTTTATTGGTCTTTGTTTGGACCAAGTTACTATTTGATCTGGTTCAAGCCGGATATGGGTAATTATTTAAAAAAAAATTGGCCTAGGGCCTCAAATACAAAGGATAGGGTAAAATTGAAAAAATTAGGCCCGTGCAGGTCTCTTACCACGAGGTTTATTGTTGAAGTGTTGAAAAACATGATATATATTTTTTAATATTGAAAAGCTAAAATAAATATAAGTTTGAGACAATTGTTTAAGACAAAGCTGGAGGTTTTACAGGTGAGGTTTTACATGTAAGTAGGTAGGTGTAAGGGCCCAACTCTTCTACATCAGATTTAACATTGATAGAAAAACCAAAATGAAACACTACAAGAAATATGCATTTTTATAGATTAGATTCCATTTCAAGGATTTTGATGTTTTCAAAATCCTTTGCATGAGCGGTGTTGAATACATGATAAGCAAGAGTGCATGCACCAGGATGAAATTTGGAATCACTTTTGTGAAGAGTTAACAATTTACTCGGTTTTTGTTGGGTGTGGCCGATATAACATTTATAACAACTCTTACAGTCAACCTTTATACACTACGTTACTTCTCTTTGAAAAGGGGGTGGGCTCTTAAGGATGTATACAACAAGGTAACCTTCAGAAGACTAATTTACAATCCTTATATTTGACCCTTGAAAATGTTTTAAAATTTTGTAGTAATTTAGGGAATTTCCGATATTTGATGACTTACCGCAACATGAGACTAATATATATTGTTTGATCTCAGAGTTATTTCATGCCAATACCCATATTTTTTTTCTGACATCCTCTTTTATAGTTAAAGGAAACTGGACAATAAAATTATTATTTTTATATTTTGTACATATTTAATTTATTTAAGTTCTCTTTGGAACTTTTTAATTTTTTCTGTTCTCCTTTGAATTTAGTTATTTTGTAATTTATATTATTATTATTTGTTAAATAATTTGATTATTTAAAAATTAGTAGGTGTCACGTAAAAATCTAAATTTAAAAACTGATGATGGGAGTAAAATCTGAAAACGTTATTTAATAAAACATATTTTTGGACCAAGACTATTATTTTTTATAATTAATTAATTTATTACACTATTTAAGATTTATTTAGTTTACACCAATTTTTTATATAATTTAAACACAACACATAAAAACTTAGAGGACTAGTATATATTACTGTAACAGACTTGATTTTAACGTAATGTATTACATGAATTCTGGATAACTGTAATGTAGTATGTCAGACTATTTGTGATGAATGTAATTAGGTATATCAGACGATTTTATGATGATCGTCTCAAGCTAACTGGTCTCAAGATGTTGAGATAAGTTTACTAAAAAATATGAAAAGTTGCATGTTTACTATAATGAATGCAGTCATAATTATTTAGGAAAATATCTTTTTGTTCTAGAATATTATTTATTTTTTATGAAAGACTCATTTACACATATTCGCAACAATATATGTGCCAAATATAGATAGTCCAAAATTTCTCAGATTTTGATATTTTTTTTGGATAAGTGTTTGAATAATTCTATATCAGTTTCTCCATTTGATGCAATAAATGAGTCTGTCCAGAGAGGACCAGTCCTTGCCGAAAAGGTTAATAATGTAAAAAAAGAATTAAATGAAAAAGCAGAGAATAAACTATTCAGTCCCATACAGTGACTGAATATTATTTATAAATGAGTTTGCCTAGTCAGTAATATAAACTGCGACTAAATTTTTTTTCTTGTATGCAGTGGGGAATCCAAAAATTCTAGTGTGTGCCCATACCATACATAATGGTTAGCAGGAAGTTGCGAATGATGAATATCGACATACGACAGCACTAAGCATAGTAATAAATTAAAAATTTTGTTTTTGAATTATTTTTCAAAACTGACTTCATTATTTATTGTAAATGTATATACTTTTATATTTTTATTCTGTGCCAAAATCAATGTACTAAATATTTATAGTTTTCTTATTGTTAGGATGTCATATAGAAAAACAAAAAGACAATTTAGAGTTTTCTACTAAAAGAATCGAGCAAGAAAAGCAGAAGAGCACCAGCAACCTAAAATTACTTTAGTAAAATTTCTTAAAAGTGATCAAAATCAGTTTCAATTCGAAAATCCATAAAATGTTCAAATGACAGCTGATGTTGATTTTCCTGTTGGTCAAACTGAAACTGTTAACCTGGTATTAGATACAGACGTTGATGGAGAAATGGACATTGACATAGAAGTATCATCATCACGCGAGAAGGGGAAGGAAGTACAAGACCAAGTTGAATACGTAGTTTGTGGGAATGAAGCTGATTCCTTATATTTGTTATTGAACTTAAATATCAGATGTCATCTCGTTGCAAAGCGAAGGTGTTTATAAACTCTCTTGTTCCTGTGGTATGGCCTATATCAGAGAAACTAAGTATACTCATTTAAAGGAGCACGAACACCGTACTTGTATTGGTCATACTAATCAATCAGCCGTGCCTGAACATCGTCATTAAATAGCTCATACCATTTTGTTCTAAGATACTAGTCATGGCCTGAGGGCCTTCTTATTTTCGAAAAAATTAGGAGAAGCCATTGAGATTAACAATGGTTTTCAACATCCCATAGCTTGGCCTGTCTGGCTCGTTTCTATCCTCCTATACTGCCCTAGTGCACATCCCCCACTCTAATCCGTGGCTATATTAGTATGATCCGGCCGAATTTGGATCAGTGCAAGGGTTCACTTTTTTAAGTAATATCATTCACCTTGAAAATGTCCCTTGCAATAGTGGACGAAATGTTGGCAATTATCAGAGCCTCTACACGGTTTTCACCAGGACCAACATGTCATTACCGAGAAAATTAACATACAACCAGTTTCTGAAAATTTGACCAATAAAAAAGGCCACTTCAATTTTTCTAAGAGAGCAAAGCTGATTCGGTTGCAGATCCTAACCAGAACTTTAAATAAATTGTTATTTGTACTGTTTTAGATCACAAGCAAAATTCTCTTGGTTTGAATTAGTAAACAATTTAAAATAAATGGATAATGTTGTTTAATAAAATTCTAGTCAAATGAAAATATTGTGTTAAAAGGGATTTAAATGATATTCAGAAAATTATTTCTGACGCATTGCAATCGAAAAATCCCTTCCATGCGTTACAAAAGTTCATAAATGTGATTTAATATTTTGTCTCTTAAAATTTACTATTGCTCTGAGAATTTGTTTAACGCTGCCTTTTTTCATGTGTCTGAAGAATGAAGTTTCTCAAAACTTAATATAATTAAAAATTATCTCCGGTTCACGATATCCCAGGAAAGATTAAATAGTCTAGCACTGCTATTGAACATGAAATATTAGAAAGTATAGACTTATCAAAATTGATAGACGAATTCGACCGAAGTTTACACACGCGTACCACAAAAATTCGCGGTTGGACAACATAGTTCTACGATGTTTGACTAATACAAACATATTTTTAATAAATACAGGGATGTTCGCATTCAAAACATCATTAACACTTATTTACTATATGCTTTCCCATATAACCTTATTACCAAAACTATAACTGAAAGCAAAACAAAAAAAATGAGGCATTGGAAGTATGTGCGATTTATTTTGATACCTCACTTAAGTCTGTTTTTATTGCAGTTTAAAGATACATACCATATTTTATAACCTATGATCGAGCGTAAAATTTACTACACTTAACAACACATATATATTTTTTTAATATCTTCAAAAATAAAGTCGTAATTTTGATACTAGTTTTACACGGGAAATCATATGACGTACTTTTGTTCGAACGGCTATTTAATGACAGCCCTCTGGGTCGGGAGTTATAGCGCGTTGGACAACCAACCCCGGTCTTCCCTACAATACAATTCGGACAAAATTAACTTTCTAAAAGAATTGATCAATATTTACAAGGGAATTCTTTAGTATCGGAGTATTACGGAGTAAAAATGGTAGTATTGTAATAATGAAAAATATGATTTTTATGGAAATATCAGTTTTGGTATCCCCGTAAATCAAAACCATGGTTTTTAAAATGATGTCTGTGAGTTTGTGTCTACTGTAGCGCTTAAAAGGTTCAACTATGAAGGCGAAATTAGCATATAAGCTTTTCGAGTTTTTGAGAGATATCAGTGAATTTTGGATGTAATCAATCACATTTGCTTGCTCATTGTTTGCTTAGGTTGGAGAGGGGGATGAAACGTCAGATTGATGAGTGTCACCGCCAACTGTGCTGTCAACTTCACAAAATTCTCTGGTCTAGAATATACATTTTTCAAATGATTGCGTAAGTCTCATTTATGCGCATTACATCTATTTCATATTGGGCAAGTGAGACTGGTGTTCAAGTTACGAACTGGAATTACATCTTGGCACTTACCTAGGGCTCATCCCGCGATAACTCCTTTCTTGATTGGATCATACATGTATGATTCAGTAAAGCCCAATCAATAATCTTCATTACTTGTTCAGTCATAGCAGGAATTGTGACATCATCGGTAAGTAGTAAACGTCCACTGGTTAGCTTACACCCAGGAAGGCCCAGATTTACTTCTTCATTGCCTATATTCAGTAGATTCTCTTTAACATCAATAACAGCTTCTTGAGCTGGTACTGCTTCCACTGTTACTTCTCCTATGTACTTTCCCTTATATCTGTTAAGTACATTTTCAATTTGAGAGTTGTACCTACAGCTTTTTATAGATTTCGTTGAGGGCCATTCTGTACGGCTAGTGATATTTCTGGTTTCCACAGTAGTCTGACTTATAAACTTCATCGAACGCTTTTACAATGTCAGGAAACACAGCAGGGCTGTTTCTCTTTTCATTGAAACCGTGTGTAAAGTATTCCGTAAACCGTAATACCTGCGCAGTAGTGATGTGTTCCAACCTAAATCCGAACTGCTCTTCGATAAGCAATTGTCGAGAAGAGATGTGATTTGTTAGTTTTCTGTGTACAGTGCGTTCAAACACTTTATTAAGACCAATAGGTTGGTGGTTAGCAGCGTATATATGCGTTTTACCTGGTTGTGATTTCACCTTCGCTAAATTCCAGGGACTGGGAAACTGCCGATGTATGTAGATACCATACAGTATACTGACATACATGTCTAGTACTCGGTCTGAAAGAAGTTCCAAAGCAATATTACCAAGACCGCCATGCCAGGGGACTTTGTGCTTGCTTATCTTGCGAATGATGTTTTTCACTTCTTACCTCAAGTGAGTTTACTGGTCGTTCAACTTCGCGTCGGGATTAAAGACAAGAGTATCATCATCAACAACAAGTCCCTGATGGACCATAACGGTCTCGGCAACCTTCTAGTGCACTGCTAAATAGACTTATCTGTCAGTTAGCCATATTGCCGAGGTTGTATCAGCTCACGTCTGGTCTCAGTGTGCCTGACCTTGCTCTGTGATTTCTCTTTGAAGTGCACTCAATTGAATTTTTTCTGTCTGATTCCGGTACTTTTGCCAGATCTTTCTGACACAATTTTTTCTCTTGATACTCTTAACTTTCGCCGGTTAGTAGAAGGTAGCTACTTTTAAAACAGTGGTTATGCAAGGTAACTTTTCATCGACTGTATGAGCTTTTCCACCATTAGGTCAATCTCTGCGGGTGAGTTCAGCTCGAAAGCTTCACCATCCGTTTGGTCAATCTTTGCAGTGTACTTGGCCCAATCGATTTTGACGTATATCCTTTGGACAGGATCCCTTTGGTTCAGAAGACAGATACCATGTTCTATAGTATATCGTGATTCCACAGAGTATAGCCATGTCAAGGGCGTCACCGTTCCATCCTCGAAAGGGGTAGTGAGTCAGTTCGTCGGGAGCTTCTACAACTAAATCTTACGATTCAATGTAATGATACAACACCGATCCTTTAGAATTTATCGTCCGTAAGTTCCATGCCCCATGCTTGGCATTCAAATTTTCAGCTATAATAGCTGGTGATTTTATGCTTTGTAATTTGACTAGGTCAGCTACCTTGAGTTGAAGGTTTGGGCGGTTATTCACAGCTACGAGTTGCTACTTGCCCGCCGATTCTATCTATTACCGTAGTCGCTTCAACAGTCTGGAATGGTAGAAAATCAACTAGTGAGTGCTGCAGGTTTATTTTGATGAGAACTGCAGTACCACCAGATCGCATACGTTCAGGCTTATCGATGCGATATGTAACGTAGTTCGGGAGCTTGATCTGTCTTTTTTTATGAGAGGTGAGTCTCACATATGAGAATTTAAGTCTCTCAGCGCAGACACGGAGCTCTCCCTCCTTGTTTCGAACACCATTGGCGTTCCAATAAGTAATATTTACTGGTCTGATGTCTGGCAGTATGACATGGTGGTAAGGCATTCACCGAGAACTATTATATAGGCTTGTAGTTTCTCGAAATATGTTTCAGGTGCTTGCTTCTCAAGGATCTGGGAACCTTTCTTGGCCCACTTGACAGCTGCTACGAAGTCCTTGTAGTGTCCAGACATAATTTTACCAAGTATAATCTCAGGATTCACATCCCAATATTTCCCTAGTTTCAAGGTTCGCTTTGTCCTCTTAGTGTCAGAGAATGACTCTCCGTTACAGTTTTCTTCCAAGATAGCTCTTTATCTTGCTTGCTTGAGACATGATAATAGCTGGTAGTGAAAGAGCCCCCATATTCACAGTCAACCTTCATGGCGGAAGAACTTTGTGGCACCCTTTCAGTTTGTTATTTCGTGGTTCCTTTCAGATACTTTTATTTTTCTCTTTCTGTTGCGCCTACTACGCTTCTTTGGAGGATGCTCAGCACTGACTGCCGCATCTCCTTTCGCTGGTACTATTAGGGTAACAATGGGTTGTCTGGCTCTGCAACTGCCCGAGGATGTTGTAGTTTTACCTGCTTCCGTTGCGGGCTTGGTTGCAGGGGTCTCGTCTTTGGATTTAACCACAGGCTTTGTGCTTTGTTTTCTCTGGGTGGTGGTGAAATTGCCTCTAATAAGGATCTTCTTCCTCTTAACACGATTGCGGTTCTTGATGCAACCCCTATTATTGGTGCTGTGCTCACCTCCACAGTTGCAGCAGCGCGATGGTGTCTCCTTGTCTGAGTTATGCATCTATTAAGCGGGTACCAGTCTACTCCAGCAGCTATATACACAAAATAGAGCGGTGTAGAGGACGTCCACACAGTTTCATTTGTGCCACGTGCTTGAGCAGAGCGAGTACTCTGACGGAGTCCGCGTAGTGTGGCAGACTACGAATAATGTACTTTCACCCGACCTCATTCTTGAGAGGAAAAGGAGGAAAACTTTGTTCCTTTCGCCTGTAAGGTGGACATGGCGGTACGGTACTCAGCAGGTTTAGAGAACTTGATCTTGATGGATTTGCCTTGACAAACGACAGAGAATCGAATATCTAGGGCTTCGAAGATATCACAAATGCTGAATTAGTCAGCTTGGTAAACGAAGATTGGGGGGAACTCGTACTTTACGCTGGGCTAGCGTCAAATCTTCCTCGTTGGTGATGTTGGGGATGGCAGCGCGTCTGCGCCCGCTTTTCAGATCGGAGAACTAAAAAGTTGGCGTTTACGCTGTTGGGCGGGCTATCCTCTATTAATGTAGTAGAAAGTACAGATTTTTATTATTTCCACGTGGGTAAGCGAAAGGTAGATGTAAAAGCTACTAGGTAGACGATATTGTAATAATAATTGCAGATAGTTACATCATAAGTGCGATATGTTTTGCAGTAAGGATTGCAGAGTATATTTATCACGTGGTACGTCTGTACTCTGTGACTGTCTCTGAAGAATTCTGGAACGATAGCACAGCGGCCGCTGAATGTGTAAAATTCATGCAAACCTCATACTAGGTACCTTTAGGAGGTCTCCTCCATAGAAATCGCACATTCGATGTCAAATTTTGTTTACTCGCTATCTATCAAAAAGCTCCTTGATTTATTCCGGAACAGAGTGGCAATTGAAAATAACTACAAATGTCTTACACTTGGGCCTCTTGGAAGTAAGTCGGTCGACGAATCTCTGATCGTTGATGCCGAGGTCTTTCGAAATATTTTATTTGCATTTGATAATTTTTCTCTGTGTGTTGGTCAATGCGATTTTTGCTGGAGATGGATAATATATGCCTACCGTGGATGGTTCATAGCAGCACTTACATACGTTTCTCCCCAATTAAATGTATATCGTCCAAGCTAGAAAAACTAGACATCGAATAAGTTAAGTTTCTTTCCCGGAATGATAGCACAGCGGGCGCTGAATATGTAAAATTGTACGCGAACGGTACGCTAAGTAAGGAGGTTTTGTAGGAAAGTCTCATCTATATAGCTCGCACATTCATTATCAAATTTTATTTATTCTCTATCTATCAACAATCTAATTGATTGTTTCCCAAACAGAGTGGTAATTGAAAATAACACATTTCTCAACATTTACAGCTTTTGGATACTTTGGAGGAAACTGTGGTTGACGAAACTGTGATCGTCGATGCCCGAGGTGGCCCTTTCGAATTATTTTATTTGCATTTCATAATATACCTCTGTGTGTCCGTAAATGCGATCGTTGCTGAAGGTGACTGCCGTGGATAGGTCATAGAAATGTTTCCCTGATTAAACTTATATCGCCGATGAGCTAAGTAATTTTCCTTTTGAATTGTATTGAAATGGTTGAAATATTTCTTCCGCAAGGGTGGTAAATTAGGCGCTTAATGTTCTAAAATGCTCTTTTATGAGTTTTGTTAAGGGATTGTGTAACAGAAATAGAAGTGTCTTCGAGCACATGTTTATGCTCCCACTACGCGTGCTGTTGCTCGTACTGAGCACTGTTGTAAGAACTGTTGTCTATGATGTTGCTTGTTTAAAAAAAAATAAATTTTATCTGAACAAACCACAGGGTAGGTTATGATACCTCTCAAGTAGCAAAACTCTTAAAGCAATGTCTATTTACACCGGTGATGATTTAGAAGAACTCTGCAGATTATGTTTATCGAAAAGAGATGATATGATATTAATATCAGAAACAAAAATGGTTGATATGTTATTACAATGTGTTTTAATACAGGTATGTTCAAATAATTATCATTGTGTTATCCTTGTTTAACTTTCCAGTAGTAATATATTACAATTTGTAGTCTCACATTTTCAGGCTTAGTTGAAATCTGACTGGTGTGAGAATGTGTTGTTAATAAAGGAGTGTAACAGTCTGTGAGATTATTTCTTAAACTCTATAATGGATCTTACATACGATTTGGACTTTGTTGTTCTAAGGTGAATTTTAAAATTAATACCATTATTGGCGAGTTATTTTGTCATAGAATAACTAAGAGCAGTTGATTAAGTTGTTAGAGGAAGTGAATACAGATGAAAATTAATTCCAATAATTAGTCTCTAATTTTCATAGTTCTTTGCTTTACATAAGCAATTTTTGAGTGGGCTATTATGTTTGCAGGGACGAACATTGTTTATGCAGTTCAATAACTGAAAAGTGTATATTTTATTTTATTTTTTCATCTAATAGAATATTTTATGGTTTTATCTTGCTTTAATTTAAAATTGACATATATACGTAAACGTGAAATAAATGAAGTATATAATTATTAATATTTGTTTTCATTCTTACCCCAATCGTAAATTATAAATGTTTTAATAATTCTGATATATTACTTAATAATGAAAACGTTTTCTGGGACGGGTGTGATAAATTGTGTTTAAAAGTTTAACGCAACTAGTGGTTCAATTTATTTATTTGTAGCTGTATTTCATGCAATTAAATATTTTGTATTTTTCTTTATAATTAAATCTTAAAAATCTCATGCATTGTAAATTTAGTGCATGAATGAAGCAAATTAACTAATTTAATGTAACTCCACCAAGTAATGGCAGAGTAGGCAATTGCATTGACAGATATTTAAAATGACTCTTATAGACTGACAGTTTGTTGGGAGGATATTTTGAGTAAAAGATATGAAATTTAATACTGGTGATTCAAAAATGTTTGTTATCCTTGTATACATATAGACTCATAGACTTTTACATCATAAATGACCTGAAAATACTAAACACTACTAGAATACTTTAGCTAGCACCAAAATCAAATATGAACAACGTAGAGGAAATTAAACACATAATAACAGACAATAAAACATGTATACTGAACAATCAATATTGCAACCAATAGAAAATAGTGGAAAGAACAAGTAAAAGAAGAATAACAAAAGAAATGATAAAGATCTGAGAAGAGAGAAAATTGGAAGATTTTAGAATCATGTTAGAGGAAAAATTTAAGGAAAATCAAAAGTTGTTCAGTAGAACATTCAAAATCTGCAAAAAGATAAACAAACAATACAGTAACAGCTAAAGGATAAACAGGAAATAATGATAAAGGAAAATAAGACAATCATACAAAAACAAAAAGAGCATTTCAAAGAATTACTAGAGGAGAAACAGATTATTAATGAAGATGAAGAAAACTATAATCCATAACAGGAGAACACAACAGTAAACAAGAAAATAGAAATGATTACAAGAGAAAAAATGAGAGTGGTACTAAAAAATACCTAGAAACGGTTGCATGAGCAGCTGAAGTATATAGATGAAGGAGAAAAATACTGCTTAAAATGCTGAATAAAATATGGGAAGTAGGAAAAACATTTAAAGACTGGGAAAAAGCATTGATATTCCCTATACATAAAAAGTTCAGATAACAGAAGCTGCAACAATTACAAAGGAATATCAATAATATGTACGTTTGCTACTATATAATGTAAGAATATCAGGCAGTATTAGAGTAAGATCACATTATTACAATAAGAAAGTTGACAGAAAAAACAATGGGACAAGACCGCAAAATCTTCATTGCATTCTTAGATCTAGAAAAGATATTCGACAGAGTACTGCAGGGAAAGATGTGGAATATACTGGAAGAAAGGAAAATAAGGTAAGTAGCCATTAAAAGCAATAAAAAGTGTTACAGATCAGAAGAGTTTATGGCTCCAGTCTAAGACAAAGAGGAGCACTAAGCCCCCTTTTGTTCATAATATTCTTAGACATTATAAAAAAGACAAGGGGCAAAACAAAAAAAGTGAGGGTAGGATACCACAATCTAATAAAAATTACATTAGCAGAATGTGATTTTGCCGATGACCTTGCATTAATGGCAAATAGTGAGGAACTGCAATAGAACATACATGGAATAACGAATTAAGCGTGCACAGTATAACTATAAATGCAGAAAAACCAAAAATCATAGTGATAGCGGCACAAGATATAACAACAGACAACACTAAATGAAAGAGCAAATGAGTAGGTGGAAATGTTTAATTATTTGGGCTCAAACCTAAACAATAAGCTTGAAGAACGAATTAAATAATAGAATCAAGGTAACAAACAGAAGTTACTACGCAAGATAGTAATGACACTATCAAAATCAATATACAGACCTGCACTAATATATGGAAGCGAGACATGCACAATAAACTAGAGCTTGAAAAGTAATATTCACCCGGCAGAAATGAGATACTTAAGGACAGTAGGTTGGACAGGATGAGAAATGATCAAATAAGAAAAAACTACAAACAGAAAGAATTCAAAATACCATATAGAAGAAACAATTGGAATGCTACGGACATGTAATATGAATGCCAGAGGATAATATGGGAAGCAAAAGTAACAAGAAAGCAAAAACAGACTTAATGTCAAAATCACACCAAACGTAGTAAAAGTATTGGAAAATTTAACCCGCTTAAAACAGATGTTTTTGAAACATATGGGTACATGACAGGTTGAAACTTCGTTCTATAGGTCTAAGAAAGTTTTGTGTAGAGAGGGATATTTAGAGCTATCTGTAACATAAAAAAATGTAGTTATTGTGTCTTGTGTATACAGTTTCATTTTCAAGTTTCTGTATTGGAGGAAAAACATTAAAAAACTGCTGTAAACTAGGTTATCACGTGATAAAATGCACTTGATCCAGTGGTTTTCAAAAGGCCCCCCTATAAATGCGATTTAGTTATAATTTTAAAAATTTTCATAAATGCTCTTAAAACATTTTTAAAATAATTTCTATTACAGCTAACATTGTATATTCATATAAAAAACAATTTAAACTATGTTACCTACTTCACAGTGTAAATCTCCAGTGTACAGTTATTTTTATATATTAAGTAAAATTATTCACTATATTATTATATATTTTTTTTAAAAATCCAATTTTTTACATATAAAGATCATGCCCTCTCGTCTATTATGAAATTGGAAAATGATTATGTCCAAATTGGGGTTGAAAACATTTACTTGAAAGTACTATCTCTATTTGATAATCGCTCATCCACTGATAATTTCTCATGAAATTGTGTTACTCGGGGTATTCTTTAATTTTCAAATATTGACTTTAACTATCGGCTATCTTTTCTGCTTTCTCAATAACTATGTAAAAATATGATCTTGTAACTAAATTAAGCGGTTTGTATAAGGTTTGTAGCCTGCTCAAATTCCATGTTTTTACTTTGTAGTAATTTACCTTTGCCTTTTTTTCAACAAATCATGTCACGCAGGCTATAATGTGGATTATTGAATGTTCATGCACTTTGATTTTCTTACATAGAATCTGACAGCTGTTTATCCCTTTACAGCATGCATTACATATTAAAGTAGATTGCTATTTTGCCAGCATGGATCACACTATACTACATCTAAACAGTGTGAATAACATAAGCAGGTGCATTTTGTAACCAGGACACATTTTAAAGTGAAGGAATAATATTTCGATGAAAGTAAATCATAAAACAGAAAAAGGTCCTTTCTATCTATAAGGTCCCAAATTTTTTTTTCTTAAATTAGGGTTACTAACATCAATGAGATATATAATTGCCATCGTTAATTTTATCACTTAAACAACTTTGTTCTTCCTTATTTGGTTCAAGTACCTCTTCTGCTTGTGACACCAATTTGTTGCCTAATCCAGCTTTAGATAGTCCTGGTGATGATAAAGCCATTTTCGTCTCTAATTTAAAAAAAAATGTGTTGAGCTTCGTAGGTTTTTTATTTTTTCTTTCTGAATATTACGTATCAATTTAAATGTTATAATATGGAATTAAGACTGCCCACAGACTTAACTATACCAAATCACAACATAATGTGAAAACGTCTATATTAACCAATTAAAAAATCACGTTTTTGTCACAAATTATTTAGTTTATTACGTTTACAGGCGGTGAGTATATGTATCACGCCACTCTCTTCCATAGGATGTTATTCATTTAGTACACATCGTTGCTGGTTTGGTTTAAGCTTTATTGTAATATTTTTGACTTCAACATCCTTCACTGCCCAGAGGAAAAGTGAGTCATCCAATCTTGGACTTGCTGAGGTTCATAGGTGAGCTGTCGTTCTTTTCAATTCCCCAATGATTTCATCCACCACACCACAAAAGATATTGTTAAACTTCTCATTAGTTGGTATGCCCTCATTGAATTTTAGTCCAGCAGCACCCGTCTTTGCATGAATCACCGACTATCGCACTCAATAACTTTCTTTGTTTTATCAGCAGGTTATATCTGATGTGTGTTAGTACTTCTCCTTTTATAAAAATATATTTGATGAAAGGAAAAA